>JAAIXI010000231.1:2442574-2457063 GCA_013403645.1 Heliconius nattereri
TACTGTTACCTTTTAGTACAATTCGAAAAAAAAGTAACTGCTATAGGTACCTACTCAAAAACGTTAATTTATTTTTTAAATAATTTAATGCCAATTAAATAAGCTAACATCAATTAACTAAATTCCCTATAAGCGTCTAACAGTAAGATGAATAACGTAAATTAAAGAGTTTCAATAGAAAATTAATTAATTAAGCAAAAATATTATGTCTTTTAGAAGGAATGAATAATGGTTGAGAAATTATTTTACGAAAAATTACATGAAAATAGCAATAATAGGTTAGGTTTAGGAGGTACCTAATTGTTATTATATTAGTTACAATATAATATATTATTTATATAAATATTCTAACAACGTTTAATAAGATTGAGTCCGTTGTGGCGCAGGGGCGCAAGCGTGTGATTGTACAGCTTAAACACGACGGTGGTGAATTCGACTCCCACTCGAGGAAATGAAACAATTAATATTTTCATTGTTGCTTTGAATTCCGCGATTAACACGTAACGCCTCGGAAATTCGACAAAAACTGGCAAGCCAACTGGCCAGGTTCCTATGGCTCAAGATGATGAATAATTTTTATTAAGAATTGTTAGCATATTTTATGACCAAATCAACATTAGACAGAAAATCCTAAAGAATTTAATTCTACGAAATCCTAGATTTAAAAATATTTATTTATGATTATTCGCCGTTATTAAAATTATATTTTGCTCTTTGAAAGAATAAATAAATATTAAATGGTACATACATAGAAAATAGCTAGGTACTGTACAAATAAATTGTAATATAAAATACTGTCATATTTCTTCATATAACAAATTCATAGCCGTTTTTTTTTTCATTAATATATTAAATCAGGAAATTTTGCCAATTATTTGCTCCCATGTTTTTATTTTCTTTAACGCATCGCGAGCAGCTGACGCCATCAGACCTTCTGGGGAGTGTCTCGGTTCGAATCCCAGGATCAATGCGGACTGTGTTAGGTAGCTTACGATCTGGAAGAGAAAAATAAAATATAATAACAACAAAAATAAAGAATGTGTATGTAGTAAAGGAATTAATTGTACAAGTAACTTTTGGAATTTTTTTTTTGCACTTAAGCAAACTCTAGTTTAAAAATAAAAGAAAATATAATAATAAAAAAGTAAAACTTTTAAAACTGGATTATAGTGTGAACGATAGTAACCTCTTTGAGACGAATTCTAAGATTTTCTTTGGTGATAGCTTTCCTTTCAAAGTCTCTCGAGAGAGGAGCGTGCAGTTCATATAGAGTTGTACCTGTAGATTTATAGTTAGAAACATTATTAGAATTTATTGATAATAATATAGCAAGAAATTTATACGCCACCACCCAGTCTACTGAACAGAAAAAATATGATCAAAATCGTTTCATAATTGACAAAACCAGCAATCAAAAAAATAGTCAGTCAAACTCCATCTCCATCTGCTCCAAGATTAGTTAGCTAGACCAGTGACGACCTAAAGAAGACAGTTCTTAATATATATACCGAGTTTTTTTTAAAATACTAGGTGTCTCTTACCTCGCAGTCTAGAATATCCGGGCTCTATAACATCGAACACTTTCATCAAATCTCTGCAAATCTCCACTTTCCTCTGCAACAGTGTCTCCGACATCTGATGTATCATATAGTCCGTTACTTTCCCATACAACTGGCTGAGGGAGTGTTTCGCGGAGAGACACAGATAGTGACTGTCGTGGAGAACATTTCGATATTTGGTCAAAAATGTTTCAAAGCCTGTCACATCGTTCGCGTCTATCTGGTCAAAGTCATCAGTTAACCTGGAATATTTTTAATAATAAACTTAAGATTGCTTTATATTTTAAGCAATTTTAACCGGATTTTATACGCAATAATTATACAATTATTTCGTATATTTGCTTTGCTTCCTTTTTAGAAACTAATCTTATGATGATCTTTTCGATGTTCGAAACTAATCTTACTAATATTGTAAATGTGAAAGTTTTAAAGAATGGGTGACTGTACACTTATTCGCAAAAAATATTGAATGGAATTAGATGTAATTTTACAGTGTACAATGTACATTATACTTTGGTAATAAGTTTAAACTTTATACCTTTAAATAAGACATAATGTGAAGTTCTGCAACTTAAAGCTATAACGTAGCTTATATTTTACCTTTTCAAAAGAACTTGTACAGCAGTAGCTGGCATTTCGTAAACACAGCTCTCACAATGCCAAGGCGCAGCCTGGTTCAGTGGCGTGGTGGGTAAAACCCTCGAACTGCACTTTGGACACCTAAAGGCACTCGCGTATGTTCCCAATTCTGTTGGATCTGAACATCTCTTGCATGCGCATTCGAAGAATTTACTTAATTTTAGATGTTCGCGACGTTTGAGAGTACCCTGAAAGTTAAAGTTTCGTTAGATATGACTTATAGGCATATAGATTTTAAAAATTGAAAATTTGAACATATTCCATAACTGTAAATTAGTACATACGCCATTAATAGCAGAAAAATACGCACTTTTAAATGTTAATTGATGATAAATTTTACAGATGAGAAAACAATACATCCAGCCCCTTTTCTTTTTGTACATCATAAATTATTATACGTTTGTTACAATTCATCTATGTACATATATAATTAAATTGTAACTGATCGCTGTCTGTACACATATATAATAGAAGATATAGAAAATCTATTAATTGGAGTCTTTATTAATGTAAAAGAACCCAAAACAATGACTTTCAAATTTTGTGTCTATTAATACTAATAAACAGTTCGTGTCTTTCTTTGTGTGATTGTGCAGCTAATCAGCCTAAGAAACCGCCTAAAAGATTTTATTGCAGTTTCCACTATTTATATTTGTTTTTTGGCAAACTTCCCTTTACACTTTGTGTTTGTGTTATTTAATTCTGTTCGTAAATAAAAGCAGAGAGAATAAAACAAATATATTTTGTCAGAAAATTTTGTGTTCAATGTACACATGTGGTCTTTATAATTAAAATATTATTAGAACAGGTATATTATAAATTCGGATTAGTAAATAAATAGTTGAGTGGCTTGAAACGAACTTTGCTTAGAAGGCTGACCGCCTGACAAACGCCAAGAGGCACGGATTTTTATACTTTCAAAAAGATTTCTATTTACTTTACCTGTAAAGTATAAGCGTAACATAAGGATATAATATCTCCAGCTGTATGAGGTAGAGAAGCTCTAACAGTCAAGGGTCTTCCAGGTTTACGTTCAGCATCAGTGTGGGTGGTGGAAGGTGTGCAGTCGTGGGCCAGGAGAAACGCTGCATCGTATAGTGCTCTGGCATTGGCCCCACTTCCCCCTACTTCGAATGCGTTTACCTGTGAACACATTATATTAAATGTAGATTATTCTATAATTGTTTTTTTTTAAATTTTTTCATAAGAGATCTATTTTTTATGTCTCTGCAGTGATATCGTGACGAATGTCTTAAAAATCTTTAGATATAATATATTTTTGGGTTAAATTATCACCTAGAGATAAATGACTATTTTTTTTATACTAGTGCTCATTAACCTGCCGTAACCTAACGCCGAATTTTGACCAACTAGTTTCAATGATACACCACATTGGCAATAATTTACCACGAACACACAGAAAAGTTGTAAAATAAAATAATTTTAATTGATTGTTATGAATAAGCTACTATAGCTAAGTAAAGCTTAACTACCTCCAATATACCACAAACAGTGTGTATTTCTTCATCATCGAAGTCCAAGCCCCACTTCTTTAATCTCTGTACCACGTTCCTTTCGTTCATCGGAAATATGTCGCCCCTCGAGCGGCGCACGGCGTTGTGCGCCTCCATAGATGACACTGCCCGCCATTTATCTGGATCTTCTTGTTTTAGGAGGAGACATCTGCAAATTGTTGGTGTTTTTAACAGTTTGTCGCCTGTACCCGCATAGCGGGATAGACAAAGGGAACCTAGTGTTAGGTTACGCCGTCCCTCACTTTCTGCCGTATTTTTGGAAAGGTTGCTACGAACGTGGTGTAGCAGCACACCGTCTCGCCGTAAACGCTATTGTTATGGGTTAGATTGATTTCAATCACGCAATATTTAAAAAAAGGTCAGGTGTACGGGAAACAATCTTAACATTAAGTACCCTCTATCTACTTCGTAATTTGCCGTAACGCTAAAAGAATATCTATATAAATAAAAATATGATGCATTATATTTATTATAATTACCTCAGAGGAGTAAGTGCTTGATAAGAATCCTTCAAATCCTCAATCCGACCGTAATCAGGTGGAATTGTCTTTAACGTATCACATTCATATATTGAGTGTCCGGTGTACTTGCCCAGACCATGGCATGTGCTGCTGCATAGCGGCCATTTACATCCTGGACATCTATAAACGAAAAAAATAGATTTTTTTATATTAATCTATTAAGACACATGATTGAGACCGTCGAGGTGCATCAGCACAGCGTCTGACTGTAATCGAAACGGACGACGGTTGTAGGTTCAATGTCTACTCGGAGGAAAGATTTATTTTCTTATTCTGTCTTAAACAAAACAAGACAAGACAGAGTGCTGAGATCCACCATTGAACACGTAATATCTCAAAAATAAGGCGGAACGTGGGAGAACGGAGTGCCTTAATAGTAGGTTCCTACCTACACTAGTATGATCCAGCGTAACTTACTGTGCCAAATTCGATTCATCCAACTCCCTATAACATCCTAGACAGATGAGTCCACATCCGGAACAAGGGCCCACTACCAGCGCAGGCGCCTCTATGATTACTTCCCCAGGCTTGATGTCTCTTGTTGCTACCACGTATCTGAAAAATGTATTTGATAGAAAATATTATAGAATAGAAGAATACTTTTCCTATTCCTATTTCCTATTTGCCTGCGTTCAGAACTAGGCCCGTATATCCCGTTCCGTTCCGTTATATAAACCGTTCTCAACCGTAAGATCAACGTTGAGATCTATCTTGAGATTCAATTTTAATAATCTATGAATGTAAACGGCAGCACAAGATCGCGACCGAGCTGTGGGTGTTATACGTCATTTATAACTCTTTGATATTTCAATTTAACATCGTCGGCGAAGAAGCAGGTAATGTCAGCAGTAAAGTAAATGATCAAAACTATAATATTTAAAGTTATACAATAATCTCAAACAAAGCTCAATTATTATAAAAATGTTTTTATCAAAATGACTGACGTCTGAATGAAGAATATATTTATCGTAAAAAACAATCTATAAATGATCGACGTAAATATTTTCCACAAATGCATTTATCTTTCGAACCTACTACCACCGGTTACAAAGTGAGAAACGCACTGTAGTGTAATGTTTATACACTATTCTTAAAACAGACAGGATGATTGCCAAGTGCTGCGCTGCAGGTGGTAACTTTAAATCTATTTTTGGGAATATGATAAAGTTGTCTTTCGTTTAAATCTACGTAGTTAAACGTTGTTGAAGTCAAATTTTGTTGAATTAAGCATTTTTGTACCATCAAAAACTTTTTCAGTAGTGTCAGTTAGTAGCTACTACCGACTCAGAAGGCGGTTCTAGTTCTAATGAGAAAAGTCGGCAAAAAACGAAACAGTAAATATTAAACATCATCAACACCTCACCTGCCCATGATGTCAGAATGCTTGATTTCATAACACAAGTCTTTCTTGAGCTCATCCTGCTTGATCTTAGTTTCTTCCGTATCTTCCTTCTCTTCCTTGGAACTGACTGGGGTCTCATTAATGATATTCTCCTTGTTTCGTCCATCATTTCGCGTCCTTCTTTTCTGCTGTGAAAATAAAAAAGATTATTCTATTTTTAGTATTATGAAGACAGAAATTGAGTTTGTCGTTATGGAGCAGTAGTGTGCTAGCTCGTGTAACATTGTGGGTTCGATTTCCACTTGGGAGAATAAAAATAAATATTTTCATTTTCTCGTTCTGGTAACAAGACTGATCGCGGCGTTATGCTCCGCTGATCAACACGCAACGTAATTTCGAAAAATGAGAAACGTAGTGGCTTAACACTAGGTGCTTTTTTCCAACTTTGCTATATACGAGCGTGAACTTAAACAAAAACAAAAAAAATTGGAACTGTGCCTTACACAGGTGATGCACTTCAGCATCGGGATTGCCGTGTAATAGTAAATATAGAGGGGAACGAAGACACGTCTGCGAGCCGCGGCCAGTGACGTCAGAGTGTATGAATGAATGTCTTGAGTTGGTAGTGACTAGTGGTGGTGACTAGCTGGTAGTGACTAGCTGGTAGTGACCTTGCGTCGATAGCTTCCAAAAATCATATGGCTCTTTGGTAACTCTGATGTTGATTTATATGACCGTGAAATGGATTGTGTGATTTGTTTATAATGGTGGGACTGTTTTATAAATTTTGGTCTTACTTTCAATTTTCAACTTTTGATGGTTTGGGAGTGGAAGTGGAAAGGTTTCCTAAAGTGCTTACGAGGAAGAATCCTGTTGATAGAACATTTTTTTACATTTCGCCGGTTTGGTATTTGGTCATTGCGTGTTGAGTGGAAGAACTTAACATTGTCCTTTGCTCCTACATCGGAGACAAGAAATGATAATATTAAATATTGCATTTCCCCATCTGGGAAACGAGCATAAGCTAACACGCTTTTTTATTATTATTAGACTATATGATATATTCGGTTTCTTCTGAACGAGTCTTTAGTTTGGCACGCAATATTTTATTGGCACTTGAGTAATATTAATATAGCTTTGCAGATTGTGAGTGCCTTTCCATATTGATGTATCACTATCATATATAATCGTTTATACCACTTTTATGAGTATTTTAAAATATGATTATTTATATTTATGAAAAAATAATTTCTGTGTACATATACGAGTATAAAAATACTCTGCAGTTAATGTGTTCGTGAAAATTAAATTAACGAATTCTTTGGGGTTTAAAGTAAATATGAAACTAATGAATAAAACTAATTTTAAAAAATTGTTTCATTCTTAAGGCCAGTCGTGACGCAGGTTGATAAGCTGTTATGCGTAATACATAGCAGCCACAAGGGTAGCCTAGTGTTAACCAAGGGTCTTTTCCTAACTTTCTACCCAATTTTCGAAATATTGCGAGTTGAGTGCAAACCACGCCCTATGAAAGGTTATATAGAAGACCGAGGATACCGAGGACCGAAACATCTTCCCAGGTCAGACTATGCGACTGGGTAGGAACAACTTCGACAAATCTTCGATTCGCCACTACCTAAACTTATACCTCGGGTATTCCCCCATTAATTTACCAAATATTTTTATGTAAGTAGTGAGGACTTAACGTTCGATGAGAATAATTCGTGAACTCACAAGTTACAAATGCTTGTACAAAAATTCTTTTACACTATAACTAAATATACATCTTATTCATATAAAATTATAGCCACTTCACAGCCATTACTACATAATAGCATTTTGAAATTTAAAATATATCTTTGTATTAGACAATTGTAGAAATTGAGTGCAACATTATAAATCTATATATAAAACACTGATCCGTTACCTAGTGACTGACAGACAACGTACAGTCGAGATTGCGCGGCGTAGAACGCTGAAATCTTATATGTAGTTTCCTTGTGGAGTGTAGGGCGGCTCTTTAAAGAAGATTTCCCGAAATTTCTAAGAAAACAAGAGAAACTGAGATCTTATTTTTTAAGAGGCCAATCGTGGCTCACATGTGTGGGCACTAGCGTGTGACTCTAAACGCAACAGGTTGTGGATTCGATTTACACTAGAGAAAATGAAATATTATTTTCATTTCCTCTCTCTGTATCGAGGCAAAGCGTAGCGTTAGTTTCCGTCACTCATCACGCAATGACTCCAGAATTCGGCGGAAAATTAAGAATGGAAGTGTCTCAATGGGAATAGTGTGTCTTAACAATAGGTCCATAGGTTCCCTCTGCCTACCCTGTTACGTACGGGATACACCGTAAAGCTACTAGTCTTTATTTAAAACAAACCAAACTTATTCTCAAATGTGATGATCAAATTTCATATATTCCTCGTCTAAATGCGGTCTGTTGATAGGCGAAACATTTTTCTTGGCAGTGGTGTAACTGGTGCTGTGAACACGCCGGTACTATTGTCCGCTTCTTGGACCCAGTTCAAAATTATTTTGATTTCATTAATTTTTTATGTGAACCAATGTAAGTCGTATATTTCACAGGTTTATTGAGATTGTACTAGTTATTTGTAGGTACATTTTATATTCAAGCAAGCGATGGTGTCGTGTAAAATTTTTATTAAATTTCATAGTTTTTGGCACAATGTTTTTTACAATAAAAATTTCATGAGTAAATAGGATTTTCTATTTGTGTACATTGTTATGTACATGTCATGGCCTTCCATTTACCTCCCCCCCCCCAATTTTTAAGATATGAGCAGATATGAGATAAGATAGAGCAGGGAAATAAGTTAGTAAGTTAGGTAGGGAATCCAGTGTTAAGACATTCCGTTCTCCACTTTCTGTCGAATTCTGTCGAGGCATTGCGTATTGAGTGGCGGAACTCACACCCTTTGCCTCGACACCAGAGCGAAGAATTGGCAATAATTTAAAATTTTAAATAAATATTTCATATCTCGAGTGGAGATCGAGCTCACAACCGACACCACTGGCTTCCATGGCCAGGCGGGGAAATGACAATTATGTAAAATTTCGTCATTTTTCCTAGTGTAGATTAAATCCACAGCCATCATGCTAATCATGTTGCTGTTTCACCACGGGCGGAGGAATGGGGGGGAGTCGTGTTTCAGATACGCTGACGTCCACCCCAGATATTTTTACAAAAGCAACTGAAGTATTAAGAAAAAAATCACACAAAGAGATCCGTTTGAAAATAAAACAACTCAAGCCCCTGGAAATATATGTAGATACTATATTAATTATTTGTTGATATATCGGTAGCTCATGTGTTTCACTGCGCCCACTATGGCATCTCCACATTACTTATATTTAAAAAAAATATAAATATTTTTTTCTGTCTATTAAGATAATCTTTTAAAAAAAATTACACACAATACGGCCTAAATAACAGAATACACATGTTGCGCCATATTCAAAATGGAGCAAGTTGATCAGACGGAGGAATATATGTATCTTCTAGATATCTTCATCAATAGTTATTATCCAAATGTTAATGTTTAAATATGCCGTTAGAATTTAAGCATACGGTAGAGAACCAGAGGATTGAATTTCCAAGTTTTATACGTTTCTTTACGACCAATTTGAATGTTCAACTATAATCGTAAAGATATCTCGTTAAAATCTCATTGCTAGCTAAAAATATGTATTTCTATATAAATCAGCTCCATCACCGCTGCTTTCATCAAATAATGATCTTGTATGTTATTATTGAGGCTAGCCGTTGTGCAGGGCCACAGGCGTAAGCGCGACCATAAGTGGGTTCGATTCGCACTCGAAATAATATAATATTTAATATTTTCATTTTCCTCGCTCCGGTAACAAGACATATTTCAAGCCTAAAGTATTCGGTGGAAAGTGTAAAACGGAATTGTGTTAATGGTTACAGAGTGTCTTAACATTAGGTTCTCAGCTTTCTCGTGCCTACCTTGCTAATTGTAGCCTAAAATCATTATTTTCTCTTTTTTTGTACTTCAATAAACTAAAATTTGAACGTAAAACGTCTGTACAAGTAACTTAACTGACATTAATCGACCTTTAAACCAAGGATAAGCACAATTGGGCAAGAAATATTATTTTAAAGGAAATCTGTTGCATGTTTCAACATTCAGGGAAGCACCAAACAACGTGCCACCAGAGCTATTAGGATTTCATCGGGCCACGAACTAAAATACTCCTCTATACTATAAACTGATGATATATGTATCTATGTTCCCTTTTAAATTGATAGTTTGTTGTCGATACATTAAAATTTACGTTTCTCATTCGCGATGAAATGTGGATTTAGGTGATGTAAGCCCACTATCGAGTTACTAGAGCACTAGACAACATTAAATAATTAGTATTTCAGAGTTGGAATCGATCCCAAAATCGTCGGATTTACCTGTGCCATTGCGACCACAAATCAATGCTTGTATAATTAGCTCTATGTTTACAGTGAGTTTAAACAAGTAGCTTCCGCCACTCAGCACTCACTCTGCCTCTTAAATTCAACAGGAAATGGAGAACGGAAAAGAAGAAGCGATACACTAAGTTCCCAAATTCCCTCTGCCTACCCTGCTAAGTGCGGGATACAGCGTGAAGCTAAGAAAGGGATTAACATAAGTTTGTAGCGTGACATGCGTTGGCGCGGCTCCCGCCCGTCTGTGTACGACATGACGTTACGTCGAGTGTGTCCAAACGACAATTCATAGCCGTTTTGTCTTGACTAGATCTTAATTTGTTTTATAGCCATATCAAAATACGAGTAATCTTGTTGTTAATTAGTATCAGATTGTTCTTATACTAATTTATTCACTCCACATCTTAGATATAGCGTGGTAGGCAGAGGAAACCTAGCGTTAAGGCACCGTGACCTATGCACCACCTAGTACTAGGTGGAACACCATGGCGTGCTTTAATATTACGAGGACATGAATATATTAAATATTTCATTCCCCCGAAAGGATTCGAAAAGAGCTTGAAGAGCGCTTTAAGAAAATTAACTTTGTTTCTCCGAATAGGAATTGGGAATAGAATGCACAGCCGTCGACTTTTCCTGTCAGGCGCTGTGCGACGAAAACGTTAAACAAAATTATGAGACTTAATTTTAACTAAGGCAGTCGTAGCGCGATGTTTGATTGTAAAAGCTACGGTTGGATTTGATACCCACTTGGAGGAATTTGGATACGTATTTTTTAGCTTTTCCCTAGATGCAGTACATAGTAGGATAGGCACAGGGAACCTAGGAACCTAGTGTTAAGGAACTCTGTTTTCCATTATGACACTTCCTTTTTCTTAAAATAATTCTATAAGAATTCTTCTTAAAGTATTCTGAGATGATGCGTAGCGGAACTCAATACCGCGCTTTGCCTCGTCACCAGAAAGAGGAAATAAAAATTTCATTCTCCCGAGAGGAATCGAACCCACAATTCTCATGTTTATAGTCGCACGCTTGTGCGGCCTCTAATATTTTTTTTATGTCTCGGCTCTACGATTTCTTCTGCCTACCCCGAAGCTAAAGCAGTTATTTTTATTAAAAACACTATTCAAACCAACATTAAAATCAACAACCAAAACGAACGCTACATTAATACAAAACGAGCACCTCTTAAATCTCTCAAATCACATTTTGTATGAAATATTGGGAAATTAAAACAAAATTATGGTACGTGGCACGTTCGTTCGTAGAACAATTTTCCGCAAATTAGCAGCGCTTTTGATGCCAAAAGCCTTGCCAACTAGAAATAGATGTACTTGGTATCTCACGGTCCCAAGGGTTATTTGATAGTGTACTTTTCAATATAGCTATTTTTTTAATGTATCCCGCATCCCGATAGGCAGAAGGAACCTATTGTTGGGACAATTTTGTTCCAAAAGTAGGTCCCAACAATAGGTTCCAAAAAGTTGGGACCGTTCTCCTCGCGCTTCCGAATTTTAGAAAGTGGCTAAAGGTGTCTTAATGGGGAACAGAGATCCTTAACAACAACGAGTTAATGAAAGGGAGACCTAACCCACAGCCATCGCGTTTACAATCTTAAAGTCTACGCAAACAAAACTGCTGGCAACGACTACTCAATTATTTATCGTTACATTTACTTTATAAAAATAGAAAAAAATATAATATACTATTGTATTGTGGCCTCAATAGAGAAAGCAATCAATCAGGAATCGAATTGGCGTACTGTGCCAAGATTGCCAGCGTTTGATGCCAGGAGGCGCTGACATACCGGTGTCTGGTGCACCGGCGCACCGCGCACGGGACCATTAAATATTATTTGGATTATTTTAATTAGCTTAGCTGATAGCTGATAGCTATTATTACTGGCGTGACCTTTTAACTGTATTTGTATTGTATAGGCATATGATATAGGCAGTATTAAAATTCTGTAACTTAGTATTTGCTGATTAAGCATTCCATGGAATGAGTGCCAATTACTGATATGTTTCAAGGTCCCTTAAAATGTGAATTGACGCTCACTTTCACTGTTCTAGATTCATTCTTACTTTTCAGTTTCACGCTGTATCCCACTGGGATGCAGGGTGGTTAGAGGGAACTAAGTTTGAAGGCACTTGATACCCCATTTTCCGCGGAATTTTAGGAGTCATTGCATGTAGAGTTATTAGCAGAGCGATAAAATTAAAATATTAAATATTTCATTTCCTCGAGTAGGAATCGAACTCACAGCCGTCTCGTTTACAGTCGTACGCCATAACTGGCCTCAATCGAGAATAATTATTTTATAATTATTTTTAATTTCCTTTTCTCAAAGAAAAAGCGCGGCGAAAGCTTCTACCCTTTAACATAGAATATTTCGAAAAAATTGCAGAATATTTGGAACTGGGTGTCTCACTTCCTCCGCCTACCAAGCTGATCGAGAACAATCATAAGCCAGAATTTTAATTATATGACAGCAAAATATGTCATAAGCTGACAAGAATTAGCTGAAGAGAGAAGATAGACACAAAATAAACAATGACTTCATTTCACTCGCACGTAGCATAATCAGATATACGGAGCTCCGCTCGGGGGTTGGTGAGTGAGAACACATTATATTATGACGCGATCTTACAAATACGTCTAACGAACATCTAACTTACCATCCACCTTTTACTATATACAATTGAAAAATGTCAGTGCGACGTACTCCGCCAAAGAATGAAGCTCCTGGGACAAAATTGCACCAAAGCGCTACTATGGATGTCGTCAACTATGGATCTGACTCTGAATTACTTGGTAAAAAAACTGAAACATCTCCTTCATATGTTTTTCATCGAAATAAACGGCTTAGAAAACAGGACTCGCCACCTTCAGAATATTCTTGCCTTAAGGATGAATTAAAATCTCTTACATCGCTCATCAGTGCACAAAAGATAGTTTTTGACGAAATAACTACCAAGTTAAAAAGCATTCAAGAAACTAACACTAAAATTGAAACTCAAATGTCGTTACTCACGTCTCAAAACGAAGAATTTTGTAAGAAAATTGAGCGCCTCGAACTCCAAACTAAGCTGGATCGTGAACATATAATCGTACTAGAGGATAGAATTGAAGACTTGCAAAGATACACACGAAAATCTTGTATCGAAATAAAAAATGTTCCACGAAGACTACACGAAAATCAAGAAGATTTAGTTAATATGGTTGCGAGCCTAGGTGGTTCTTTAAAATTAGACTTGAATACGCGAGACATTACGGATATCTTCAGATTACGAAGCAGAAAAGACTGAGAAAAGTCCCCCAATAGTGGTTGAACTCTCCTCTACACTAATGAGAACAAATTTGCTTAGAAAGGTTAAAGATTTTAATATAAAAAATAAATGTAAATTACAAGCAAAACATCTAGATTTTACTAAAAACGAAGATGTGCCCGTGTTTATAACAGAGCAACTAACTGCAAAAGGCTCCCGTCTATTCTTCCTGGCGCGATATCTAGTAAAATCAAAAAAAATCAAATTTTGCTGGACGGCTTTTGGAAAAGTTTTTGCCAGGAAGGACGATAGCTCCAAAATAATATTAATACAAAGCGAGAGTCAAATCCATCAGCTACAGCAAGAAATATGACTATATGGTTATTCTTCTTGCGGTTCCGTACGATTTCTTTACGTTTCTCTATTTTATGGTTTCATTTTGCTGTTTAAATATGTATACGGCATGCTAGTTAGAAATAAGCAAATCGTTTCTTGTTTATCGAAATATTTTGGGCCAAACCTATTTGTCTTCGACATTATTATACACTACACACCGATCTCACATACAATTAAACATATAAACTATATTAACTATATATGTTATTCTGTGCATATTTATAATAAAACTAATACTTACTTTGTAATAAATAAAACGATAAGAATATACAGTAAAAAACTAATACCTATGATGCCTGCCAGCGACATCCCGCAATATAATTTGTCTCCCGATTATGGATGAAAACTTAAATGTATTGAATAATATAGACATTATTAAATCTACAGACTCAATAAAATGTAACATAGAAAGCTTACCTGATTTCCTTAGTAAAACTAATTTAAAATTAACTACAATTGTCACACAAAATATAAGGAGTACTACAAAAAACTTTGATGACTTACTGATTAACTTGACGCTACTACCAAATGACCCAGATATAATAATTTTAACTGAATGTAGATTACAAACATCGAAAGTAGTTCCCATTCTTGATAATTATTCATCTTTCCAAGCAATTAATCTACTAAACCAGAACGATGGTGTAATTGTCTATATTAGGAATAATATTAATTCTGAAGTAAGTGAACTAAGTTTATATGAAGCTACAGGACTTGAAATTAAATTTGCTAACTATGTTATACTGGGTCTTTATAGATCTC
>JAAIXI010000231.1:2458563-2604203 GCA_013403645.1 Heliconius nattereri
AATGTATTTTTCAATATAATTAATAAAAAATATATCCGCAATAATGGTCACCCTTCATTATACTAAGGAAACATGATGTATATGTATGTATATTAATAGCTTATAGTAGATCGATATTTGTAAACATTTATTTAATTAGATAACTTAGTTGTTTCAAAATGGTAATTTAAATTAATAAATAAATATTAGTATTTAGAAAATAGATTTTGCAAAGACTCAATATTATAGATTCATTGTATGTACTTAATATGATTAAAATCATCATTTAACAGGTGAACAATTAGAATAAACATTGATTTTAAGATTGACCTTCTATTATATAATATTTTACTTTAAAACATGGGGCAGACCGCGCATTTCGTCGTCTATTCTCATAGTCAAACGGAACCGGAATAAAATATTTCAAACGCTGGCAACCCCAGTTTGCGGCAGGAATTTTCCAGGCAACCCTGTTTTATAGTGTTCAGAAAAAAATAAGCTTTAATTTGATATATAATTCATTAAAAAAACACATGACTGCAAATTATTAACATTTAGTGACATCTTTAAACCAGGCAACCCTAGACTTGCGGCAGACTGAGAGCTGGCAACCCTTAATTTTCCAATTCCTTATGCGATTATCTTTCAAATGATGTGCGATTCATATAAAAAACGTATGACTGCAATTTTCTCCAAAAACGAGTTACGAAAAAATGTAATTAAAGGTGATTGCGGCAGGATTCTTCCAGGCAACCCAGGTGTAATCTGTTCTATTAATCATGTATTATTCATTAATATAGGTTTAATTAAGAAAACTGGTATATGCAGGATTCAACGGTGGGATCTCAGTCTACTATGAGAATAAAGCTATTTATTTTTCAAAAAAGCTTAGACTAAAAAAATCTCTCTAGTGTATAAACAGAAGAAACATATTCGCAAATCTCTTTGTTTGTAAACACTAACCTTTTTCTTATGAGACTTTTTGTTCATGATGGATCGGTGCACAGATCTGAAACAAAATGCTATTTTAAACTTCAAAGTAATGTTAAAAACTGTAAAATGTAACGCATAGAGACTCTATGCCTCTCTCTATAGGCATGCTATATTGTGCTTCTATTCATATTTTTATTGTAAAATAAACATCTTCCCACTCTTTTAAAATATTGAAAATGAAAAATAAATATATTATTTTGAGACCCTCGTGGCGTTTGACTATGAACTCGACGGTTGTGTGTTCGATTCCTTATGGGGAAATTAAATATTTAGTATTCTCGCTCTTAACGTGGCAAAGCGAGGCGTTTAGTTGCGCCACACAATTCGCAATGCCTAATTAATTCAGAGGAAAGTGGCAAGCAGGAGTGTCTTAATTGGAAACGGAGTTCCTTAACACTAGTTTCTCAGGTCGCTTCTGGCTGCCCTGCTATGTGCGGGATGCTAATCTTTTTTAAAGTCACTTGGGTCGCTTTAAATCAAATAAATATTAAAGTACTAGTTACTTATATTAATTTCATGAAAACTCAAGCGAGCTTTGTTCGTCTACAATCCGGGATTTTGGTATTTTAATTAAACATGCCGTCGACAAAAAACTGGGGCAGTTGCGAAACGCGAGATGAGGAATTGTGGTGTAAACAAATCTGAATGGGTTTGTATGGTCGTTTGTAGAGACGTTCTATTACTATTTTTTATATTAATATATATTTTCTCGACATAAATGTATTTTAAATTGCTGTCATTTAGATTTTTCATTTTTGTGTAGAACTGCCGGGAGATTACACAGAAAATTTAGGGAGGATTTAAACTATGGTGACGCGGTTCATTCTCGGTCCAATCTCAGTCTGTTAAAAATATTCTTATATGAGAAACAATGAGAGCTAATTGATACTATGATTCCGGTCAAGTTCCGGTCCAATCACACAAATACGAATATTTCTCATACAATGATACAAGAATATGAGATGGGATCGATAACTAATCGTGACCGGCATATAGTGTAAGCCTTCCTTTAGTATTACAAAACTTAATGTTAAAATATTCCATTCTCCACTTTCTTCCGGTTCGAAATGTTGCTTGTTCAGGATGGATGTAGGAAAGACACAGTTCGTGTTAAGTATGCCCACCCCAGAATAGTCTGGTGGTCCTCCAAGAGTTTTAACATACAAAAAATTTTAAATCAGCTTCACGCTGTATCCCGCACACAGCACGGTAAGCAGAGGGAGCCTAGGTTAAGACACTCCGTTACTCACTTTCTGCCGTATTCTGAAAGCATTCCGTGTTAAGTGGCAGAACTTAACGCCGCGATTTTGCCCCTACACCAGAGCAAAGAAAATGGAAATATAAATTTAAATGAATATTTCATCTTCTGTAGTAGGGATCGAACCCACAACCAATCGGTTTTTCAGCCTCGAAATTAAAAGATAATTAGTATAATACACTGGTGCCCAGTTTTTTCTCAAAGGCGCTCAAATGGCGATAACTATTGTTTTGAGGGTACAGTTGTTCCGCAACCAACGCCAGCTTATTTAGATATTGGCAGCTATTCAAAGTAGTTTGATGTGAATTATCTTCATAAATGATCGTTGCTAAGCTACGATAGCAGCTCCCTAGATTATCTGAGATCTATTAAGAAACATTGGAATTGAACATAGAGTAGGTATAGAATTTGTTGAATAAAGTGTAACGTTCAGTTCCTCTATTTTAAATATTATGATATCCTATTTTTTTTAATGGGAAAATAAAACACTAAATTACTTATATAATATATATTATATACTTTGTAATTAGCGTCAAGATAAAAAACTTAGGAAGTATCGTGTTCACCGTCACACTGTAACCCAATCTTAAAAGGTAAATTGATTAAAGATAATAGGATAGAATTAAAAATATAGAAAATGGTGAAGTATTAAGATGCATCACAGTGCGCGTGGGTTGGCAATTCAAATGACATTTGGGGAATCATTCCCACGGGGAAAAATATTCAATTTCATTAGTTCTAAAAGAAAGTCCGCGACATCTTATATCGCTTAGAAATAAGTCACAATGAGGTACTTAACAGCTAAAAATAAAACTCTTATAAAAAAAATTGGAATATTCGATTTTTATGAGTTTGGCCGATAAAGGGAGTCATGGAGAAACACAGCAATTATTTTTTTATCTCGGAATTCCCACGAGATAGGGGTTTACCCACTCTTGAATAACGTTTAGCGGAGCCGCGCAGGGGCCGCTAGTATTACATAAAAAGGTAAAAAAAAACTACAGTAATACTACAAATAACATTCTTTTTAGTACGTCTATTATTTATATTATTATTATAATAAAAAATATTTATATTATTATTATAATAAAAAAAATATCAACTATTCACCTGAAAAGACGACAACCTTAAGACCTTGAAAATAGAAGTGTCGAAAATGATCGAAAAATATTATAAAACATTTTTATTAAATAATTATTTTAATTTCATTTAAATAAATAAGATATTATGTTATATTTATTTAAATTTATATTTTCATTTCTGTGTTCTTGTGTCGAGGCAAAAAAATACGCTATGCCTCCAGAATTCGGCGGAAAGTGGAGAACGGAGTGTCTTAACACTAGATTCCCTCTGCCTACACCGCGGTGTGTGGGATACAGCGTGAGGTAGATTAATTAATAAATTAAGATATGCAATATTTACTCGTTATCGTATTATGCAAATTGGCGGCAACTGAAGTTCGACGTTATTTCAGTACTTGTAACGCCATTTATTATTTTTAGATTAAGATTTTATAAGTCGATCGGTTTATTAAGGTGATCTCACCACACGCTGATATTCAGGTAAAATAGGAACTATATATGTAATATTTCTGCGTTTATCGCCGATATAATCGTTTCCGCGGCTTTTAGATCTCCAAGGGTCTCCTCCAGAGGACTCGCCGTAGACGAGACAGGGCGCGTCCTCAGGGCTGTAAGTAAATATATTAATTTAAAATTTCTTTGGTGCATAAAACTGTGCCTAAAATATAAAATTTACAAATATTATTTCATTATTCATTTTATGATTTTCTGAATAAATTACAAAATAGCTAAAACAGTGCGAACTATAAAAATTAGAATTCAGAACTAATATAAGTCAGAATAAAATAATATAAGTCATAAGATATTAAAGAAGAGATGTCTATTTGACATTTTTTTTAGTATTTATTATTTATAAATTAAATATTCCTAATCTATCCATACCTATATTATATATAAATTCAAAAGTAACTCTGTCTGTCTGTCTGTCTGTATTTTACGCAATCAGGGCCAAACCGCTAATTTAATTGTGATAAAATACACATATAGACATACTTGAGTGTCTCGGGATGAACATAGAATACTTTTTCTTCTCACATTTGTAATATTTACGATATATATCAATATATTAAAATACTTATTAATTTGACATGCAATTTATTCCGCCATGTTTATAACAACCGCCGTTGCTAAGCAACGATTTGCAAAGTTTGTTGTTAGAAAACGTCACCCAAAAAAAGTTTGTTTAACGTTTGAAAATAAATATAATAGTCACTTTTAGCATTTCATCAGGATGGAAATTATACGTAAGATGGTTTACTGTAAAACAATTTGATAAATAATTAAGGAGATGTCAGTGATTCGGAATGACCTAGCCTACGAGTGGTAGGTATAGTATGACCGACGCGAACGGGCAGAGGAATTTGATGGTTTTGTAAATTTTTATATATTTTCGAATTACTGTTAATTTTTATTTAATTATTTGCTGGTTATTACTACTACTTATTAATTTATCTCAGTTCGGTTATCTATACCGATGTTATACACTTAAAATATCGTAATTTTAATCATTTGGGATTTTATTTAGTATTGTTCGCTAAAATTATTAATTATTTAATATAGAAAAATGATTAGTACGCGCGCACGGCAAACTTTAGGTACTTTTTCTAATATTAAGAATTTCCTTTAGTTACTTTTACTTCTTTTGTTTGTTCATTTCGGTTACTCAGATATTTTATGTAATAATAAATCTCCACTTATTATTCTTTTTTAACTTATTTTAATTATTTAGGCTTATATTTTCTTACAAATTCTATTGAAAACCGAAAATAATTTCATAAATATATTTAATAAATAATCGTATAGTTCAAGCGGGCGTAGCCGCATCCGGGCCCACTAGTCTATATATATAAAAGGACTTGTCCTCACTGACTGAAGTAAGACGCACGCACAGCCGTAACCGCTGTGCGTAGATGCTGATGTTTACTTTCTTAATCGCGACATCCACTAAGAAGGGATTTTGAAAAATTTTAACTCTAAAGGGGTGAAATAGGGGTTGAAAGTTTGTATGGAAAAAAATTAAATCAGCACCGATTTTTATAAAATTTGAAATTTAGATTTTTAAAAATATTTCATTGAACACATGTTTCGGGGTTTATTAGAAATCATCTCTAAATAAGCAAGCGAAGCTGCGCGCGTCCGCTAGTATTTATTATTAGGAAAGTAAATTTTAATATTTGGCTCTTAGATAGCATGTTAAAATTTTAAAATGTCCAGATATGCGTAGGAATTTATCGGATATTTAATTTATATTCTAGTAGAAAATTCATAAATATTACTAATCTATAAAATATATATGTGTATACAATGTATCTTATACATTAAAAATGCATTTTTTAATTACTTACACAGGATTAGCCTGACTGATTGCTAAGAAGTCGAAAACACACGAAATGAAAAAGATAGATACCTTCATTTTTTTATAATATTATTGTAATAATATTTAAGAAGAGCAAAATGTCTGACGCGAACCGAAAGACATAGAACGTCTGTCTGATGTCTTATATCTACTTTTATAACCGTGACCATATCGGTAGGTCATTCTCTCATCATAATTCATAATACAAATTATTTTAAAAACATTTTTCCTAGAATTTAATCATTATTTTGTAGAAGTAATGACCGTTTCGCAATGGTTTAATATATGTGTAAAAGGTGGTAAGCATATTGACATTTAATTTGATGGTGGGTAGAATTTCCAGAGCAACGGAATTTTTTTTGAATGGGGTTCCATAATGGTACGTGGTATTACTGACACTACTGGCAATGTAACTTGACTATACAATTTTTAACTTATCAATGTTTCATACGTTGAGGTTGAGTTCGTGGTGTAGAGACACATGCGTGTAACTGTAAAGGCAGATTGTGGGTTCGATTCCCATTTGAGGAAATTAAATATTTAATATTTTCATTTCTTCGCTCTGGTGTCGAGGCAACGGGCTTGAGTTCCGCCACTCAACACGCAGTACCTTCTGCCTACCTACAAAATGCGGGATACAGCGTGAAACAAAAAAAAAGGAAAAAAAAAGTTTAATATAATTTGTAATTTAGGCAGAAATTAATTTAATTATATTAATTTAAACACCAAAACTGAGACGGGCGCGAGTGGGCGCGGGGCATTCATTATTTTGACTAAAACATATTATGTGAATCATATCAAGACCCGGATGTACGTCAAAATTATACTGGAGTAATGTTCTGAACACACGTCCGCTTATATTTTTTCTTGGAACAAACCCTGATGTACCACAGCTGTTACGGCAAGTGTTTTCTCAGTATATCTATATATGGAATTATGAACGTTTTATAGATTTTTCTCATAGCTTAACTATGACCTTTTAATAAATAGCTAGCTTGAACTTGCGGCCACTCAACACGCAATACCTCCAGAGTTCATCTGAAAATGGAAAGCGGAGTGTTTTAATACTCGGCTAGTGCAAAAGATTATTCACTGCTGGTTGGTGGAACGTGGCAGTTAAACTCAACGCCGTCCCTTCTATCCTTGGACTTTCCAAATAATTTCCTTTTTCTAAAAAAAAAACAGTGCATTCTAGTATCTGTAAGTACATAGACTATTCATGGGCAGGGACATAAGAGTGAGACTGTAAAGGCTGGAATCTTTTACATTTTATAGTACTAACTGGCAAAAAAGTTACAGTTCATTACTCTCTATAAATATATCTCTTTACATGAAATTTACGAAATCGACCTATACGTAGATATTTTACATAAAATTAAAGTAAAAATGTACCTATAAAGACAGTAACAATAAAAACAAATTGGAAAAATCATATAAGAATTTCAGCGTAGCTCGAAAAGAACGGCTTAGTGGTAAGAGTGCTTTAACGGTTTCCAAGGGGCCCCGGTTCAAATCTTTATACGCTTTTTAAATAACTAACTTTTCACCTGTACTGACATGAACGCACAACCACCAAAGACAAGGAAGCCCGCTACAACTCTGCCCCAATAGATAACCCACAAAAATTATAAATCGTTGACAGACAGCACACAGACAGCATCGAATATTACCTTAATGTGCGTAAAGTACACAGCCTGCCGCCATGTTTGTGTTCTATTATATGTAGTCGTAAAACCCTCCACGTCCTCTGATCTTACTCCACATTGTTCGGATATATCGTTAATAATGAGACAGGACGCCGTTTAAATTATGTCCTGAATTATCTTGTCTTGAAATTACAAATATATTATGTATTTTTGAAGCGACAGGTTGTGGGTTCGATTTTCGGTGGAGGAAATTATATATTGTATATTTTCATTGATTCGCTCTGGTAACGAGGTAAAGCTTGGCGCAGGAGTTTCGTCACTCAAGACGCTATGCCTCGAGAATTCAACGGAAAGTGCCAAGTGAATTCCTCGACGTTGAGTTTACAAACCAGTGATACCAGCTCGATGCCACCATAAAATTGTATCATCATCCAGCTCACTCCTATAATTGTCCAGTTTCATGTGTCAACAATTAGAAGAGCGTGTTAGAAAAGTGATAATTGTCGGAATGAATAAGAGGATTGTCGTATGGAACTAACATCAGAAACGGATGGTAGCTATAAGCAACGTTATGTTACCTCTTAAATGGTGTGAGGCGTAGGCTTCAGGGTACCCTTAACGTTATAACAACACTCGCCTTTCACTGCTCCAGCCCAGTGTAATTACAAATAGGTCTTAACCACATTTGTAATTACAATAATAATTGATTAACTTAACAGTATATCAATGATAAATCTATTAACATTTATAATTAAGATAATATATTTATAATAATACTATTAGTCAAATATTATCATAATTCTCTTGTTTTCTATCGCCAGCCAGCAAATCATAGACAGATGTTTCAAACGCCAAATCCTAGACAAGTGTCAAATATCAATTATAAAAGATTATTTGTTGTAATAATCATTTATGTATTATTTATTATTTAATTACCATTAACTCTATAAGGCTATTAAGCGTGTAATTCAGGTTCTTAAATTTTATTACTCAAATTAACAAAAGCGTATAAAAAACAAGCTACAGCTGCAAGCTACCACCCATACCGCCGGTGCGTCTCCACCCAGCATACATTATATATGATTTAGTATCTCCAATCAGTCTAGTGATGTAGTAATTTGCACAATCGGACTAATTCTAATTATTCACAGACACGCCGCGCGACGGCTGGAGCTCTGGACGCGCTATCCGTCAACTTGTACGTTAAGATTGGTTCACAATATTAGTTTTGTTTTTTTTTAGGTTCACGTTGTATCCCACACATAGCAGGATGAGGGAACCTGATAAACCTGGTGCCTTGCGTTAAGACACTCCCGTTTCCCACTTTCCAATTAATTCTTAAGGTATTTCGTGTTTAGTAGCGAAGCTCGAAGTGAAAGCTAAAGCGAAAAACTAAAGCGAAAGCGAAAGCGAAAGCGAAGCTTTGCCTCGGTACTAGAGCGGAAGCGGAGCGGTAATGAAAATATTGAATAATTTATCCTCTCGAGTGGGAATCGAACCCACAATCAGTTCACACCCTTGTGCCGCTGCGCGAATATGGCCTCATATATAGAAGTACCTATAACTAATTATAACTAGATATTTTCAACCTCCACCACCAAGTTAATAGCTTCCAATAAGATTCTAACATATTGATTTAATTCAAGTTAATACATTGTTGCTAGTAGATGCATACATGTGTTTGTTTGTTCATCACACTCAGTGCAAATGTAATCGCGGCTTTAAAGGCACGTGCGAGCGATGATCATTAATCGCGCGGCATGCGCGTGCGCTGCAATCTTTTGGCAGGGCGCAGCTAATAGCCACTGTTCTATAGTACCAGTGGAGTACTGTTCACATAAAAATATATACCTAGATTAATATTAATAATATTTTTAAACATTTTTTTAGCCTCACGTTGTATCCCGCACATATAAAACTCATTAAAAACTCCGTTCTCCAATGTCTGCCAAATTTTTGGAGGCAGGCGGTTTGCCTTGTTACCAGAGCGAGGTAATGAAAATATGAAATAATTCATTCTCTCGAGTGGTACCTATGGAATTCACACCATTTCTGCGCTACGACTCGCCTCAATTATTTTTTGTTACCATTTTAGATTAAATGTAGAAGAGAATTTAAAAAATATCATATAATCGTATATGTGTGTACATATTTAATATTTTTAGGATTACGTATCTCGAAAAGAAAAGAAACAGAACCCGTATAGACAAGTATATAATAATTTATTGTTCAAAAACAAAAAAATCCTACTTTATATTGCAGTAAAAATCTTTCCGTATATTCCTTAAATGTTTTATAATATTATTTTTAATCAACCTCGTCAAATTGTGTACATATTCCTTATATAAAACAAAAACAGTTAATTCGATACAGATTGATTTGCGGCATCGCGCCAAGAAATATACTCCCTAACTCTACTACAGTAGATGCGTTAACTATTGAGATTTCAGAGTTCAGTCCATACGTTAGAATATATCACAACAAATAACAAATAAAGTGTATTGAAATGCAAAGAGGATATATGGACTGCAGACGAGAGTAAATGTCTTGGCGATAGTACACGGCTTCGATTATAAATCACGTCTTACGGCCGTAATCAAAGTTCCAATAATACTTTGTATACGTATCTATATATCTATATTTTCTTTTTCTTTTTTCTCTTTTTCATCTTCGTGTATATGTTCCCGCGATTTGGTACGGCAGACACCACAGATAGATTGAGATAATTGATTTTCACAAATTTTTAATGAATATCCCGATAACTATCGGTAATTGAATTTTGAATTAAATGATATTTATGTTAATAGATAATAGATATATTTATTTGTTGAGTAGAGTTATTTTATGTTTAAGATATCTTGTTTTGCAATACTAGGAAAAGGAAGCAAAATATTTCATATTTTCATCCCCCGTTCTGGTAACAAAGCAAAACGTGGCGTTGAGTTCTCTCATGCCTCCAGCTTTACTTAGCTATTTTCCTTTGACAACGTAGGAGAAGCCACAAGTGAACCACTGAACGCTAATCCAGATATCTTTAAAATGGGAGCTCACCTATAAATGTGTGATTAATAGATTAATTATAGTCGTCATAGTTTATAATATATTTAAATAATATAAACATTTTGATATATCGCCCGTCTGTCTATTTATCCGTCCACGTCTCGGAACAGCTACGAGCAGCTGACTTTGATGAAAATGTTATAGGTAAATTCGAATATACTCAGAATTTACATTATTTCTCTTTTACTTTAACATATTTAGAGCTAATGCAGATTGTACTTTTATTAATAGGTTATCGTACGACAAAAGCAAAAAGGAACCCTTTTAGGATGGCTTTGTTGTCCATTTGTCTGTCTGCGTGTCTATCAGTCTATAAAGACGATGTTTCTTAAGTAATTGTCATACTGGAATTAATATCATGTATCCAAATCTACAGTTCAATCGTGAAATTGCTACGGAACCCTCGGTTTCAATTATTCAATTTGGTGTCAACACCCACTTAACCGACTTTTTATCATATAGAGGATTGTGAAAAGTTACTCTGGTCTATGTTTTTTTAGTGTTTCTGTATATGTAAGTGTAGGTATATATATAATTATATAACCAAAGCAAATGAAAACATTTTAAATATGGCCCCATGCGAAATGAGAGCACAACTTTAAAATTTAACTTCAAATATTATAAAATCTCCATTTTATTTTATCTTTATTTTCAGTAAAATATCCGAGTACGTTTACCATGCTACAGACTTTAGACCAGACAGCTGATGTGATTGCCAACATATTACAAGTGTTTATTGCCAACGATCAACCGCTCGGCTAATGTAACAGTAGAAAAAATTGTATGGTTAGCGAAGAAAATTTGAATCATATTTTTTTGAAGCGTCATCCTTTTTTTCCATTGAGGAGGCATAGGGAGCCTAGATAGTGTATAGTGTCTTTGGTCGAGTGGATAACCTAGTGGGACTTCTGAGGACTTTTGAGAGATTGCATTGGAAAAGAAAAAAAATCCCCCTTAGGCCGCGCAGTGGCTCAGCATGTTTATTTGTATTGACGGACAGTAGTAAGAGGTATACCTTCACCCTCTAACTAGCCCGCTATTGATTTATTACGCCCAATGTTAATAATGTATCTCCTATCTCCAGTTAACGTCAATCTTGTATTGTTCGACATGTCTATCCAATCACTAACCTGCATGCCGTCTTCTATCTCTGTCTATTTCAATCTATGGTTGCAATTTATGGATTAGGGTTGATTATTAACATTGGCCGAAAGCGTACAGAGAAAAAAACATATCCCGCCTTTGAGAGCGTTATACTATCGTAAAGATTTTTTTATACTCCATTGCAATAAAGGAGTGGTAAAAATTACATTGTTTTTTCAATGCTAGTAGTGAAATCTATATATTAGTGCTGGAAAAGTTAAGGTAGTAACATTTGTGTTTGGAAATGTTTTTGTGATTATTGTATAAATTTTAAAATTATTGACCATTTTTTTTTTAAACAAATAGCTGTATTTGCTTAATTTCTTGCGACCTCCATTTTTTTAAATATTTTATTTTTAAAACTGTTAATGTATTATAAGTAAATTATTTAAAATCATTTATTTTTTGTAATGAATGTATGATGTATTCATTACATATAAGGTAAAAAATTATGTTTTTCTGTATTTTAAATATTTATTTAAGCATATAAAGTGAAATAAAATGTTGTATTGTACTTTTAAAATTGTTAAAGAAAGCTGATTTTCCTTTAGAGCTAATATAAAGTTTTAAATTGTGTAATAATTAATTATCTCGTTAGTCAATGTGATATTTAAAAAATATAATTTACTATAAAACAAAAGAATTTACTGAGCTAACGAAGAAAAAAAATTAAATTAAATCAACTTCACGCTGTATTCCGCACACAGCAGGGTAGGCAGAGGCAGAGGGAACACTCCGTTTCGCAAAAATATTTTTTCCAATGTAAAAAAAATATATAATCATAGTTAACAACACATCAAGGAACAATAAAAAATAATTAATAAACAAAAACAAACCTTTTACAACACTTAAGCCGAACCAATAAAAACAATAGACACAAAAAAGAAGAAAATTTTTAAAAATACAAAAGTGTCAAAATAACCGCGAAACCAGTATGACCGAATAAAGGCGCGTCGCGACTCGCGCGCTCCGCCCAACTATACCACAGCCACTGGCTTGACACAATAAAGTTTTAAACGTTTGGGACGCGACGCGGGAATTTCATAATAACCATACGTGATTGAGATTTAGACATTAAGCCAAATGACATGCCAAATAATACAAATATATTAAATACTTGTAAAGAAATGAGCGACGACGATCGACGATAATCTTGGACTATTGGTTTTGATTTGATTGAGGTTTGTTGCCATCTACTTAGTGCCGAATCCTATTCATCTGTCATGGGGCCAGTCGTTGCGCAAAGGCGCGACAGGTTGTGTGTTCGATTACCACCATTGGAGGAAATGAAATATTTCCATTTACTCGTTCTGGTAAAGAGAGAAATCGCGACATTGAGTTCCGCCACTCATCACGCAATACCTCCTGAATTCGGCGTAAAGTAAAAAGCGGAGTGTCTTAACACTAAGCCTTTGAAGCAGAAGCTGAAAAAAAGGTAAGTAATAGGTGTCTATGTAAAGTTATGTATCGCGATAGTTTCTGCTATGTAGAACGCGACATATTTCGAATAGCAGAAAAGTTTGAAGGATTTTTCCGGTATCGTATATTTACGTGCCTCAATTTTTTTTATTTAATAGTTAATTCAATAGTATGTACAATAATATAAGGCTTTATAGGTTGCAAATACAGTTATAATTATTTTGTTTTAGCAATACAGCACGCATAGCAGTGTAGGCAGAGGGATCCTGGGAACTTAGGGTTAATACATTACGATCCCATTAAGACACTTTCGTTCTTCACTATTAGCTAATAATATAATCACGAAAATATCTTTATAAAGACGAAGTCGAAGAGATGAGATGTCAACAAATAAAAATTCTATCGCAAAGTAAATTTATTACATAAATGTTTACAACTATCAAAGCTACGATGCAGTGATGGGACGGTAGGTAATAATGTTATGAAACTAGGCGGAACAGAGAGATAGAGATTTGTTTATGTTAGTTTTCGCTTTGTTCCGATTTTCATAATTCTAGGGGTCCAGGTCCGCGGTAAAGTATAAAGCTAAATCTATTTTTGCTGCATTTTGTATTAAATTCGCAGTGTAAGTACCTAATCTAAATGACACACTCTTAATTTTTTTATGCTCCAAGGCACCGTGATCTAAATATTCAATTTTAATTAAAATTTTATACTTCCATGCGATCTCAAGGTGACTTGAAAGCGATCTTATAAAAGCACCGTTTTTTCCTTTTGAGGAACGAAACTCTAAAAAAATGACACTAAACCATTTTATAAATGTCTAACCAATATTCTCAGTTACTAAGAACCAACTGAAATTTTATATTTTTCTCTTCCTACGTGCAACCAACAATGAAAAAAACTACTGAAATGCTGATCCAGAATATTTTTTTTGTTTATTCTTGGATGAATAATCGAACCAGTAATTGTTTTGATCAATTACTGGTTCGATTATTCATCTCAAAAAACATAACGTAGCACTTTATGTTAACTACATTGGGATATCGAACATATTTTAAACGTAAACATTTCCTCGAGTAGAAAGCGAAATCACAACTGTAGTGTAATATTTTTTTAATTTTACATAAATGGGAACGGGATGTGGGACTGGGAACGAGGTGTGGGAACACTAGGTTCCCACGTTCCCTCTATCTAACCTGCAGGGTACAGTGTGAAACAAAAAAAAAACAGAAGAACAGCTTTATCTGGCCTGACATTATATTTATCCGGCGTCCCGTCCCGTTATAACCGGCATCGGGCAGCATCGCGAGGAAGAATAATAAACAAAGGAGGAATCATTAAAATTGCTATTTTGGGTCGTCTGCTCGCGACTAACTAGATATCCAATGGCTTTTGTGTGTGGTACGAGTTAAGAGAACGTGGTGGAAATTATATTATGAATAAATGAGTGGAGAATGTTCACTGTTTTTTACTATTAGGTCCGCTGGCCAACCCTATCCTGCTATACGAGTATGGGACAATCGTGGAGGTATCAAAAAATGTTTTTAATTTTGCACGAAATTTTTTATATTGTTTTTTGCATTATTTTATTAAGCCATTATAAGACAGTTAAGAGTTTCTTAACACTAGGTTCCCAGGTTCTCTCTGCCTTAAAGTAAAGTAGGTAGGTGATAGGTCCTAACCTAGTGTTAAGACACTCCGTTCCCATTAAGATACTTCCATTCCCCACTATTCACCGAATTCTAGAAGCATTGCGTGTTGGGGAAAATAGACTTACTTTTATTTAGGTATTATAAACAAAAGAAAATTAGCTCAACAAGAAATGTTAGATAGCAATTGGCATATACATTTCTCAATAGTATAAAAATTGTAACAAGAAAATAGTTAAAAGAAATGAATGTCCATACAAAAGAACAAACCCACTTACTTAGTCTTGTTACAATATAATAGTATAGACGAAACTTTTTCTATATTTTTTTAAATTACTTATATAATAGTATAGAAGAAAATAAACCCACTAACCTATTTGTTTAAAGAAATAAATTGTCCACTTTCACTTTTACAAGTCCACTAGTCCACGTAAATAGAACATATACTATTTAAATGAATTATTATATAGAACAGAAATGCTTTATATAGAGTTTACAAGAAGCCCTAGCAGTCGAGTTACATGAATAAGAAAGGATAAGCCTTTCTTAAGTAAGTGAAGGAAACACCCTTAGCATTTCCTTAAGTAAGATCATCTTTACATAATAAAATAGATATAATGCATTTGCATCATAGTTACTTAGCCCTGTATTTATAAACTGCTCTCAACACTGAGATCGATCTTGAGATGCCGTTTTCATTTACAGATTTAAAATGATGTATGAAAATACCATCTTATGATCTATGTCAGAGTCAGGAGCGGTTTATAGACCTCAGAACTTAGGACTACTGTTGTGTAGTTAGAGATGGTACTTGAGATGATTGTAGGTTCTCAATGACTTTAATCTATGAAATACATCTACTCTAAAAATATTTACTCTGACTTTTGCCAGTGATTTTAAGTTTTAAATTCGAATAAGTATCGGGCAATTATTTAGGCATAGATATTTACGGTTTTATTAATATTTGCTAACTTTCATTAAAAGATTAGGATAATTTTATTTCCTTAAATATTTTAGAAATTGAAATCACCCTAATCTTTTAATGATAACTCTTTATATTTAATGCATACTTATATTCTGTTTGGTTAAACAAATTCTTAAAGTATAATATTAGATCCTCCATATATCTATCAAGTGCGATTTCGCACGTGGCATCGAGGGTTCCGTACAAACTTTAATACCAAATTTGCCTTCCTTTTAAGGGTACTATTATTTTGGATTTTATCACAAATTAATATTTTTCGGATTTTTTCTGAACTAGTACTACTCGTAGATGCTAGCTCAACTGGAAGTACCCTAATAATTTTGATTTCATTTAGTGTCGAAATACGTTTTTTGCTATATAAGCGGCCATATCTATTTTTTAGATAAATGTAGACATATGATTTTTTTATTAAATCAAGAGATTGTAGACCTGAGTATATGGTCTGAATTTCAACTTGATATCTCCAAGCTTTCGTTTATGTGAGATAAAGGCTCTTGACAGACAAAAAGACGCATGGACAACAATGTGATCTAGTAAGGGTTCCTTTTTCTCCTTAAGAGGTATGAAACCCTAAAAATAATAAATATATTATTATATAAGGAATTTTATATACTTCTGTAAGGTATATTAAATTTATTTGAATTATTTCAAATATTTTTTATGTTTTAGTCTTAAATGTGTAAAATAAAACAAAACATCCAATAACTTCTTTATTTTAATAATTAAAATATATTTTTTCCAAGTTAAGTAACAATTCTTAAAGCTTTCACATATAGTTAAACTTTTCCATAAAACCTAGTCATCTTTTTGTTACAAATCATAATTAAAATAGTAATGACGTCTTTCTAAGTCTCTTATTTCAACAATATCAGTTTTGAGGCGCAGTTTGAGTATTTCCCTCCATATGGCTTCTCTGTGCTCCTTGTTAGTAATGCCCATTCTTAGCAATGTATTGTCATTTATGCGGACAAGAGCTCTGCCTGTTATGTCATGCTGGAATACAATTTAATGATTATGTTATTAAATATAAATTATAAGCATATTATTTAGATGAATTTATACAAAATAGTATCTAAATGAAGAAAATTCGAAATATATATTTTTTGACCTCATGCAAATTCTAAAATAAAAAACCTGAGATAACCGATCCATTCACCACATTCTGCCTGAGTTTAAGAATTTAACATTGTAATTGGTATAGGCGAATTAAAATAATTTTATCTAGAGTTAAATCTATGACCTTTGAGTTTACAGTCAAATACTGCTTTATGCAAGCTCTTGCATATTTTTAATAATCAATTTTGACTCAAATAGGCAACAGATGTCTAACTAAAGGTAATGGTTGTCTATTTTAGTACTTCTTCGAATGGTCCATTCGTCATGATGATGATTAAAATATGAAAATATTATTTACATACCTCATGAAATCTTTCCCAATATAAATTGTAATAATCGCTACAATGACGACTAAGCCATTTTTGTACATCTGCCTCAGTCCACAAATACACTGCTTTAGGACGAGTTGTTTTCACCTTAAATAAAAATATTTAATTTTGAATAAACAATAAAATAAGTGAAATATTGATATGAAACTTCCACATCCATTTTAATGTTATTCACCTTAGATTTATTAGAATTTAAGCTGAAATCTTCAACCATATTTATGGAACTAACACATGCAAATAAAAGGATGTAATATTCTTTAAATAAAGAATTATTCACGTTAAAATAATAAAATTAAGCAATGTTTTGGTATTATTTATATACAAATGATTGTTTTCTAATTTCAGTGACATTACTTTATAATTACAATTTAACCACAGATAACTTACAGTGATATATTGAATGTTGATAATTGATATAGATTAAATATAGATTTTACTTTATAGTCTTCTAAAAATATCTTTAATATTAATTTTAGTTAAATTATTATTTACAAAGAAAAAAGTCTAATAAATTTTCTCAAGAAAATATTATTTACTATTTATATAAGATAATCTATTTCGACTGCATTTTATGTCAAAAATGCAAGGAAAAATGGTAATGCAAGAAGGATTAGTTGGTGTATTTGTCATTTGTAGAAAATTTGTTTAATTATATTTTGTTTGTAATTCTGTGCCAATTACGATGGTATATTAAATGAATATGGCTCAAAACCTACAAAAGAAGCCCTCGAAGGGCATTTTGAAAACCTCCAGGAGTGTGGATAACCAAGATGGTATGCCGTCGACTAGTAAGAGACCGAAGGAACAGAGATTTGATGAAATGAATATAATAGAGACATTTCATCCACCTAATAAAGACTACGGACATATGAAGGTTGATGAACCGAAAACACCATTCTCAGAGGCCATCGATGGAGATTTAGAGCCAACAGATGAGTTAGATGCAAATATTTTAGCGGCTAAACTTGCTGCCAGTATGAATAAACCGCCTAAATGTACAGAACCCTCTGTGAGTGATGATGAAGACGAGGAAGAGTCAGAAGAAGCACGTCAAAAGAGGCTGGAGTTTGAAAAAAAGAGAAAAATGCATTATAATGAATTTCAGGTAATTATTTTTTATGAGCATGATGTATATAAATTAAGTCTTAACACTCATTATGTAATAATATTATAATCATTATATTATTTATGTCACAGAATGTATACTATAAGTTAGTTATAACAAACAGTTATCACAAAACACTTAAGCTTATCTTTTACCTAGACATTGTTTTTCATTGCTTATAGTAACTTATTAGTACTTTTTTCGACTATTTATGGAGTTAGTTTTAAATCAATATTACTTTTACATATAAAATTTTTTGATTATATCCTCATATAGCATTAGTTCAAAATGATCTAGTTAAACTACTAGATAATAATCTATATAAATAAAAACAGAAATTCCCACTGACTGAGGTATAGCATGCACTGCTAATGGTAGAAACACAAAATATGGACAAATGTTTATTTTCATAATGAAACCCACTAAGAAGGGATTTTGAAAAATTTTTACAAAGAGTCGTTGTAAAGTAAAGTAAAAGTAAAAAAGTAAAGTTTGTTTGTATTTTTTTGTAAATCAACAAATTTTTATAAAAAATGAAATTGAATTTCAAATTCTTAAAAATGTTTTATGGAGCAGTAGTTCCATGGTTTATTAGAATTCATCCTTAAGGGTGCAAATAAGTGGGTGAACCAGCGCATGTCCACTAGTTTTATATAAAAATAATTTAAAAATATACAAAAATGATTTTGCAGGCATTGCAATTAGCTCGGCAATTAATGGCCCAAGAGGAGGAAGAAGAAGATGACGAGAGAGCAGAGTCAGCAGCTACTTGACTAATTACAAAACTATACATTTCATGCTAAGTGTTCATGCTGGTAAGCATTACTTTTATTAATAACTAAGTGACAGGAAAAACATAGCCACATAAAATTACATATAGAAAGAAGTCATTTATTTATGACATTTTTTAATTTCTTATGAAAATGAAAAATATAGGATTTTTGTTAATGCCAACAAAATTGGAGGTTTTGTTTCACAGCTCGAGTGTGAGTGTCATGACACGATTCTCTCATTCATTCTTGGATACAAACCACCATGTATTGAATGTAACTCATCACCATACTTATTAAAGCAAAAGGTATGAAAACTTTATTCCTCGGAGACAGGATTGAACCTGCAATCTTCACATTTACAGCCAAACAATATCCCACTGGTCATGATGGGTTCAAGTTAGAAGTTACCTGGTTCTCACTAAAATAAAAAAACATACTTAACATATGTGCGTATAAGGATATTAAAATATTTTAATATCATTAAATGTTATTCTTTCACCATACTATTTGTATACAAACTTACTTTTTTTTTGTTATGTTTACTTATTTTTTTGTGCACTTAAAATAACTTACATAATATTATGAAACAAATTATTTTGTAATCATATATCATATGAGACATTTATCTTGCCAATGAGCCAAAAAAAAAATATATATTTTATTTTTTTTAATAAACATTATTTTAAATAAATAATTTATTCCCATTCCATGAGCATTTATTTTAGCTTAGTATATTTTGTAGCAATAAGCTTCAACTATCCATCTAATCAATATTTGTAGTCTTCATCCCATAGTGATTAATCATTTTACGTAATTATAATATTCATTTCTTTGAGTTCCTTCTAAAAGGGTGATATCAGTGTTCCATGTCCCATGGTACACTAGCCTCTTTCTGTTCAATGATATATATTTTTTTAAAGCCAAAAAAGGAATATCTTACACATGACTAATGTTAGCAACAACTTGAAAATATTCGAGAGAGTAGAAATAAAAAAAACGAAAAAAAATGTGTGCACATATACATAATAATAATTCATTGCTCCGAATGGGAATTGAACCCACAGACGTCGTGTTTACTTAAAATAATGAGAATACCTGTAAATACCTGTATTGTTACATCATAGAATTACTAATTGGTTTTGTTGCAATAATGCTTTTTAGCTTTAGCCTAGCTAATAAAATTATCCCATACAATACAATATAGGAAAACAATGGGACATTTTGTTGAGAACTGTTAAATTATATTATTTTTTGACATATTAAAAGTTATAGTTAATCTATAATATTTTTTATTGTTTTGTGGGTATATGTCACATAAGAATGTCTTTAATAAATAAAATGCCATTGTCCCTTTACTTCATATCCATAAAACTATTAATAGTATAAACATATAAACTCTAACCCTGTTAGATTACATTAAATTATTAGACTTTTCTAATCTTAAATATTTTTTTCCAGGATTGATGAGAATGAAGTCCCAGCTTAGCAGACAATATGTTGAAAGTTGTTAATTATTGCCATAGGCATCCAGTGTTCCTGTATGGCTGTAACAAATCTTAAGTGCTTATTATATACAATTTATTGTGAACATTTTTGAAGGTCTGTTCGTAATCTAGATTTAACTTAATTGATTGCATCTTCCATTAATATAATAATATATTTTTAAATCGATAATGTGATTTGTCAATGATTGAAATAATCTTTTTGATTGTTAGATGTGATTTCTTCATAGATATATTAGAATACCATTTTTTATTGATAAAACTTTTAAAAAATATCCAAGTGTTTAATAATATATATTTTAAAACATAATTTATTGAATTATGTACAAATATTTTTTTTATAAAACAAAGGTGCGAGTTTTGATAATACTTTTCTGTGTTTGTTTAAAAAGACCTTCAGAAATTTCTACTGATTATTTTCTAATTATCACCTAACCTATATAGGATATAAGCATATGCTTATTTATGATTTAAATCTAATTTTTTAAAATATTTTAAAAATTATCATTAAAGAGAACACATTATTAAATATATGTATAATTTTCTGCAAGCTATTTCACATCATAGTTTGTGTAGAAGTATTTAAAATGAAACATTTGTATTACAAAATGAGTAAGGCCATAGTGTCGTCATCTTTATACAATTTCCATTGTAGAATCAACCTTGCAATTTAATATATGTGGGAAGAATTCAATTGATCCTTAGTCATTGAGTGAATATGCTGGTAGACGGTTTGCTCGCGTTTTTAATTTTATAGTCATATAATGTTTCAGCAAATTTATATATTATAATTTCAAATATTTTAAAGTTTCATAAATTTCGTAAAGTTTCAATTATATGAAAAATATATCTTGTACTATAGACTACACATGTATCCAGGAAAGCTATAAAGGCTTGCAGCCTTCCTCCCTTCTTCTAATAATAATAATATATACAAAAAAAAACAATTCCAGTAGTTCATGAGATTAGAAAGAAAACAAACTTACTCTTCTATATTAGAATAGATAATAAATCTTTTACCAGCTATTTACTTCTGTTAAATAGTCATATATAATAGTCATAATATTTAGAATTAAAATAATACATCAGTTAAAGTAGGCATCTGTAATTTCTAGCTTCGATTTCGAATTTAAACATATGATAAATTTAATAAAATATTTTCATAAACTGTGAAACTAACAAGCAATTACAGTAAAGTCGACGAGTAGTGGTCATTGTGAAGTTACGCTTTCTTATCTTTTGCTCATTTTTCACTCGAGAAAAAGATGATTAAAAGTAAGAAAAGTTCTAAAACAAATCTGAGCCTCTTTAGCTAACTCCAAGGTGGACAATACTCGACTGCACTGAACTGTTGCTTTATTGTGATAGAGCTTATAAATGAAGATATACTGAAAGTAAGATAAAGAGACAATAGATCTTTATATATATATTATATATATACATATATATCTATCAGTCTCTGAACTATTCCATATTTCTTTAAATTTTAAAACAAAACTTGGTTGTATTCATTTTTCCTTGTTTCTATTAGTTTTTCATTATCATGGTGATAATGCCCCAATATAGAAAGTATTGACACTACACACTAACACTCCTAATATTAAAGCAAAGACCACTTATCTTATTTTATAGAAAAAAAATTATAAAAAGAAATATGTTTTTTTTTAGTTTGTTTTTCCCGACTGCTAAGGATTATTATATTTTTATTTATTTAAAAAATCATTTTGAATGTGTGAAAAAAATGAGAAATTAGCATTTCGTAACTAGTCCAAAATTATTTATGGCTATTGTTAGCTTAGATGGCTGATGTGGGTTTATTTTTGATACATAATTGTTATAAGTAATGAGAGGCAGTGACTATGGAAATCAGTTATATGTATACAAGCAAATAAAGCAATCTCCGTTCTATTGATTCATACAACTATTCTATTGATTGAACATAGCTTCGCGCTTTTTTTCCATAGCAGGTTAGGCAGAAGGAACCTAGTGGTAAGACCCACTGTTCCCCACGCATTATCCAATTTCTAAGACGTTGCGTATTTAGCAGTGGAACTAAATGCCGTGCTTAGTCTAATCAGAGCAAGAAAATAAAAAAAAATCATTCCATTAGTGCAAATCAAACTCTCAATTTCTGTAAATTTCGAACAAATATTGTTATAATTAGTCTATAAATTGGAATTAGAAAATAAAGGATATTGCTTGTATTTTCTTTTACATGATAAAAATATCAAAGTAAATTAATAAGTACATAAGTATTGTTGATGTGCCAGGTATGAGCAAATATATCTTACATTATATAGTATATACATACATTTCAGACATTTACGTTACACAGATTATAAATTGTTGCATATAAAATATTTTGAAAAAGTTTAAATGAAATTGCTATTTTATTTACGCACAATGTTATGAATTAATATAAAATTAAGCAACATTTATCTTTACAATTAAATGTACCTACATTTTAGTAAAATTTAAATTGTGAATCAGTAATTTCATCTAAAATTTGTGGGCCTTACATAATGTAAAAGAAAATTTGTAACTATTTAGTTATTATTTTTGACTTCATTATTGATTTTATGAATATTATATCCTGCTTTTTGTTTTAATCGCTTTGTCATTTTTATAAAATTGCATTTTACACAATAATATGAGTCGCTTTTCTTATTGTAATGTGTATTTTGTAAATATGAAGTAATAAAGTTAAATATCATATATTCTTGTGTATTCCTTATTTTCTTAATTTTAATTGTTTTACGTGTTCATAAACCAGTATAAGTTAGCTCCATGCTGCATCCCACACATATCAGGGTAAGCAGAGGGAACCCGGAACCTCATCGACTGATCATCAAACTCACAATCTGTCGCATTTCAGCCACGCTTGCGCCCCTGTTCGTCTACTGGCCTTATAAAACATTGACATAAAATAATTAAGTATATGCCCTGCTTTGTCGTGTTACATCAGAGATGCCAGATTTTCTTTCAGTAAATAGCGGGATTTATATTCATTTTAAAATGATTTTACAAAAGTAAAAAAGCGGGATAAAAGAAATTAAATAATGAAGATATAATTTATTATTTGTCCATTTATTTGAATAATTATTATAATAAATGAATATTAAATCAAAATCACGCTTTATCCCGCATACAGCAAGGTAGGCAAAGGACACTCCGTTCCCCACTTTCTGCCGAATTCTGGAGGCATTGCGTGTTGAATGGCAGAACTCAACGCCGCATTTGCCTCGACACCAGAGCGAAGAAATGAAAATATAAACGTAAATAAATATTTCATTTCCTCGACTGGGAATCGAACCCACAACCGTCACGTTACAGTCACACCCTTGTGCCGCTGCGCCTCCGCGCGGCCTCTATTTGAATAAAATAAGTAAATTTTAAATAAAGCTTTCAATGATAATAGATATCAATATAGAATGTTTTTTTTATGAAAAAACGTCACTATACCTACTTACATAATATTGTTTTGGTTTACCATATGTAAGGCAGTAAAGGTTTCAGTATAATTTCTATGAAATTATTACTGTATAATTAAAATATTAAAGTAAGAAAAAATCGTTTACAGTACGTGAAAAGCGTGACTATGTTTGTCCCTATCGGGACATTAAATTTTTGGGCTAAAAATCAGAGAGACCCGCCAAAATCGAAGCTTCCGGAAACACTGCTGTTATAATATATATAAGTAAGATTATCATTACTGTAATATAAATTTTATAAAAATACGCATTATGCTATAGGGCTTTGTGAAAAAATATATTCATTTTTACTATTTCACATCTACCTTCCAAAACCTACCGCCACAATAATATAGTCATCTTAATCTATTTTTTTTAAAATTTGTATCTCCCAATTAAAATGTAATTCCACACTCGTTGCTTACCATAAGATACATATATAGTTATTATGTAAAAATAAAATTTCCTATATTTTTTTCTTTTTGTTTTCCCTTTTCCCGCGTTTCTATCATAAGTTAATTTACAAACAACGTTTCATTTCACGTTTACGATAAAGATTTCAGCATAATGTTCAATTAGAAATTACATTACCAGTGTTAATAATCATATTATTAATAGAATTTTATGGTTTTCAAATAGTTAATTAAAACAATAAAATACTAAAATTACAATTCTCAAACGCTTTGTTCTCATGAAACACAAGTGAAATAAAAAAGTAAGCGAGGACGGAACGATTCAGTTGTTAAATCATAAATGGCGGTGGCGCTTGTGTTCATCTGTTGTATTTTGTTTGAAAAAACGTCGTCTTGACGACAAAGTTACTAACTTTCATGAATTACAGTGTCGATTCTACTATGAATTTATTAAATTATGGATGAAGCCCAAAAAGAATTATCGCGATCTTCGGAAATCAAGGTAACTAAGTAATATTTTTAGCACTTACAACAGTTGTTCGTAGCGATTGCGATTTTTAACATTTCAAATTCAGAAATTTAACGTAAATATAACAGTTTTACATCTACAGAAGGCTATACATAGTAACAATATAACATATGAACTGTAAATCATAAAGTAATGTCCGGGTTCCCTATTAACTATTCTCACAAACATTCTCAATATCGAAGTATAGGTGATTTATTTATAATTTTCGTATATTTTTAGAATGTCCTTCCGGATGTAGTTCATTCACAGCAAATTCACACAGTAGAAAACGTAGAGCAACATACAGAATCTGACGTTGACGCGACACAACATATAAACGAGAGTCAAGCAGACGTTCATCAAGATGTTGAAGATGTTAGCGCGACAGAATCAATATCCGAGCACATTCCTTTTAAACTGGAATATTCTGTTGGAGAATCTGAGGTCGAGGCGTCTGAGGCGTCGGCATCACAGGGGTTACTTAAAGTGGAACAAAATACTGAACAATTATCAAGGAATAGCTCTTTAAACATTCTATCATCTCATAAAAAAAGTAGTAATGGTCGCAATGCCCAAGATATAAGCCAACATAGCTCTTGGAATCTTGATCCAAACCAATCAGAAGCACACATAAGTGAAGAAAGTCCAGTAATACTTGCTTTGTCATCTGACACATCTAAAGAAGTTCTTGGTACAAGATCCCTGTCACCTGGCTCTAGTAAGCATGAGACACCTGAAGAATCATCGAAAAGTGAATATATTGATTCATTAAATGATAACATTAGCCACAAAGAAAATGATAGTGTTAAAGACGAATCAAATCTAAATGAGGAAAAACAAAAAGATTCATTAGAGAAATGTAGTTCAGGGTCAGAGGAAATAATAAAATTAGATATAAGAGGGCAAGCTGCCCCTAAATTTCCTTTGGAATCAGCCAAAATATTTTTTGGTCCCCCACCAGACGGTAGTACTATTATAGGGCCTACCTTAGATCCTTTACCTGTCTTTCAAAATTTATTATCCCCTTGTCTTGTTGGTGATAGTGAAGGAGTCACAGTCGAGGAAGTTTTTGAAGAGAGGGTTACTTCAAAAGCAGCTTCTCCAGAAAAATCTTTGACAATCTCACTATCTAGTGGTAATGACAAAATCGAGCAAGATGTTTTGGTCGAAGAAATGACAATAGAAGATGAAATGAAGGAAAAAAATTTTGCAGAGACCACACCTCCCAAATCCTTTGCCCCTGAAGACATATCATTTAATACAATGAGTACTGATTATAAGACAATATGTGAAGAATATAACACTAAGGTACTAATTGTGTGTGCACTTTAAGCATGTGTGTGGGCTATTTGTTTTCATTTTGTTTTTGCATTATATGCATGACTACAAAAGTTAAAGAAATAATTTTCACTTTATGTTTCTTTAATAGATACTAACAATATATATTTATATTTATCTTATCTTTTTTTTAAAGATATTTATTTTGTCTTTTTTTTGGGTTATAATATGCAATGCAATTTTTATGCAATTACATGCAATTTGTTATAAATTTATTTATAAGAAGGAACATGTTTGCATGCAAAACCTTTTTAATAATCTCAGCTACTTTTTGATATAGATAAAATTATATTATTTTTAATGTGTTAAAATTGTAATAAATTTTATTGCATGTTACTATGAAAAAAAGCTTTTATTTTACATAATAAATGTATATTATAATTTATATTTTCCTTATCATATATGTACACTGTTGCTCACTAAATTAAAAAAAAGAAATATAATGTCATTTTATAAATCATTTTGACAATTACTTTGTAAAACATACTTACTTAAACAATTTAATCAAAATACAAACTTCAATGATGTCTATATGCCTATATAAAGCAAGTATTGTACATACGACTGCTTTCGCTTTCATGTACCCATTCATCAGTTTGTCTGTCCTTTCAGCTTGTGCACTTGGAAGAAGCTATAACCCACCGCGACCAACTAATCGAAGAACTAACGGTCTCATTGCAGCGATCGGTTCAAGAACGAGACAATTTAAAACGCGAAAATGAACACCTCACCAACGAAGTACAAAATCTACAACATGCAATCGCTGAAAAGTCACATTCTGACCATGACACCATTAAGGCTCAGCTATCAGACTACGTGAAATATCAAACGATGTTAAAAGACGATAGTACAAAGTTCTATTCCGCGTTGATGAGTGGAACGGCGTCGCTACAAAGCTCGAATGGCGAAAAAGATATGGATCGTGAAGAGATAACGGTTAATTATTCCAGATCTGACCTACGATCGTCTGGTTCTTCGGAAGACTTCCAAACGGGCTTCGAAAACAAATTGACTGTTCTTCTGAACAAATTCGATGAATATATCGAAGAGAACTTGCGAAATAAATTACGAGAAAGCCTAATTCAGGTTTTATGTGATGAAATTAGTAAAATGAGAATCGATTTTGACAGTGAAATAAAAGAGGTCGAAGGTCAAATGAGGCAGCAGAAACAATTGTATGTAAAAGAAACAAGGAAGCTAAGAGAACTCTTGGCTTCTGTCAAAGCTGGTACCGCTGACATAGATGACTTGAGAAGGGAGTTAAGTATCAAACATGAGAAAGAAATGGAGAACTTGAGGACGTATTTTGAAAAGAAATGCTGTGATATGGAAAGGAGGTGAGGTTTTTTGAATTATTTTTGTTATTTGTATTTTAAATTTTAGTTTTAATTATGATTAATAATATTTTTTTTTCTTGCTCCCAGGCCTGAATGGTAAGTTAAAAAAAACTTTTCTTAAATTAGTAACTATTGTTTAAATAGCATGTATTTTAAAACAAAAAGTGATATATTTGATATGTAGTCTTATAGTAACTTAATATTTGTAAGTTACTACATAGGCAAGTACGTACATCAACATTTAGTATTTTCATTTCGTCGCGCTTGTAAATGAGATTTCCGCCACTCAACACGTAGTTTTTATCGAAAATTCAATGGAAAGTGGGGAATGGAAGTGTCTTAACACTAGGCTCCCAGTATTCATTTGAATTGCCCAATAAGAGTCATACTCAAAATCATACACAAAGTATTTTTAATATGACGTTGTTTTTTTCTTTTAATTTGTATAATTTTCCAGTTATTCCGAAGAAGTATGGCGAGGGCGGGCGTGCGTGTCGCCCGCGTGCTCGTTAGACATGGAGCTAGACTTGGCGGCGGGGGACGCTCGACGACGGACCAGATCTGTGGATTTTCCGTCCATAAATATTGATGTTTGTTAATTCTTATTGGATTATTAATGTATTTAAATTGGATATTTTATACATTTTTTTTTAGTTTAACGGGGTAACATTCATCGTGTTGCAAGGTAGGCGAGTGTACCTACTGTTAAGACAATCCGTTACATACGCGCTTAATTTTAGTACTTTGCATTTTATGTTACTGGAATGAGGAAAATAAAATAATCCCTCCGAATCGGGATCGAATCTTTAACTGTTAAGTTTACATTCAGACGCAAACCGACTGCGCCACGGTGGCCTCATATCTATACATATAATAAAATTCGCTATATGAACATGGTAAATATACGATAAGCTATTATTCGGGCATTTCCAATATAATAAAACTCAACACAATGTTTTTTGACGTTTGTCTATGCCTTTGTGCACGTTAATATACAGAAACGGCTTAACCGATAATTGCAATTTTCACTTTTGTATTTTGGAAAAAATCGTTTAATAGTTAGATCGATTCGCTTGTTCTATTTAAATCAATAAAAAAGTTATATCATTAAACTGTCCTGTGCTACAAAATAAAGGTTTTATTGAATTTGCTGAAACATCGGTTTCAAATGTATGGATATTGCTTTTAAAATGAAAATATTACTATATTTATAAAGTAATTCATAGAGAGAGATCAAAGAGATTGGTATCCTGAATAATTAATAATAAATAATTCTGTAATTCAATAAAATAAATACTTCTTATATTTCAATTTTTTTTGAGAGTCGCTATTTTATCGATACCATTTATGGCAACTAGCATAAAATAGCTTCTTGTACTACTTAATTTTTCTTAGTGAATAAAAAACACATTTACCTCTATTTTAGACGTTGGATAGAAATCAACAACTAACTGCACACGTTCATGTTATAGTTTTTTTCTTAATTTATAAATTTAAAATAGTAAATAATAAAAACATTTAATTTCCTGCAGACATCGACACCAATAGAAAATACACTGAAACAAACTAATAAGAAGTTAGAAAAACAACTGGAGGATTTGAAGGCGGACCACGTCGCGTACGTCAACGAGCTGCAAACGAGACATAAAGAAACTGTGACATCACTTGAAGAACAGGTAATTATTATAATTTTAATGTAGTAGTGTATTAGTGTATTTAGAGCGTAGTGTATTTAACAGAATAATTTATATTTTTAAGAAGACATCGTGACATAGTCTTACATCGTTTGCCTGTAAACACGATGGTTGTATATTCGATGACCACTCGCATTAGGCGTGATGTGGCGTTGAGTTCCGCCGCGTGACATGTAACGTGTCAAATTCGGATGGAAAGTGATAAATTTTGCTATTTGAAGAGTACATAATGAAGCTGAAAAAAAAATACATTTTCATCTTATTTTTGAGCAGCGAGGAAAATTCTCGGTCTTTACAAAATGAAAAAGGATAGCCTTTTTGTAAAATGAAATCTAATCTTCCTCCTGGCATTAATCCCGGCTGTAAAATGAAATCTAATGTGACATAAGAAATATTTATATTATAGATATTTTTTCCTATCTCGATGAAAGATTTTTATTTGGGTCTACTTTAACACTAACATATGTTTTATGACGAGACTCTTTTTTCATATGCCCCAAAAATGTAGGTGATATTAGTAAAATGAAAGTTATTATATAGTTATATTAGAATATATTACAGAGCAGATACTAATAATAATATGAAAAAGGGAAGTTTATTAAATGTATTTCTCCAGCTGACCTTAAAACACAAATATTTATAATTTCAGATAAATGAATTGAAAGCGCACATACAAACGAACGACAATACAGAAGGCGGAGTATCGCTGTACCAACAAGACATAGATTTGGAGTTAGAAAAGGTTAGTACCTTCACTTTAACTCACAGTTCCCTTATGTTATCCTTATGTTATGTCATGGTGTGGCGATTACCCTGCTGCTGTTGACTTATTATTTACCCTTGAAGTGTTTTGGCAATTTTTATTATTATATTTTGAATTTATTAGTAAATTATATTTTTATCATAATAATAATAAAATCTAATAATAATTTATGTTTCGTTTGATAAAATTATTTATTAAAATTGTGGCGGAATTTACAATTTGTTGATCTTAATATATACGAGTATATATATTAAATTTATTTATCCCCGGATCAGGTTGAACAAAGTGTGACATTGAGTTTCGTTACTCACCATATACTCTTTTTAATACAAAAGCTTTAAATTTCTTACTTACAATTTTTTAGTGTACAGAAAATGATAATCAAAAATTGTCATAATATAAAACCACTGCCCATATAAAGCATTATGAATGAACATTGTACTGTTAACCTTTGCTCTTTCTCTAATTAGATAGTTCTTATATGCACTACAATTGATTAATTATTTTATTTCGTAATATATTTGAGAGTTCAACTTCAACTTGTTGATAATATTTCAAATTGAAAAAAAATAATATATATATTACATTTGGACACATAAAAAGTTTCATTTGTATAACATATTTGATACATTCCATAGAAAACAAGTATAACTTTTATTTACAAACAATTAAAAAATATTGACATTGAATGACTAATTAATAGTCCTGACAAATTAGATCAACCAATAACAATGAAGATACATTAATTCCTAGCGAGTTGAAAATTGGTAAAATTAAAATGTAATAAATAAAAACATTTCAAAACTCTCCATCATTCTGATAATTGCAAAATAAAAATTATTTAAAGACAAAGGTTAAAAAAACAAGTAAGCTCTTAATTTTATTACTTTTGAACACTAAGTTCACGGTACAATATGACATTCACTAAAAGCATCTTTCATACTAAATAGTGTTGATATTAGGTGTTTGTCTTAACTCTACACCCAGTTAAAGGATCTGTTTTCTATTTTTTATTTTTTTGGTATTATCTTATCTTTTGTATATACCCTGTTCTTGATTTCGCTGTTCATTTAATATGATTGAGTTTGTGTATTGAGGTTTCTGAAGTACTTATTTATTATTATAAATTATAATAAAAGATTTATTAGAATTTATATTATGTCATTATTTCTTGTATAAAACATAAATTTATTTGCAATTATTTTTTTTGAAGACGTTCGTTTGTTCGTTCACAATTATTTATTATTTAGGTAGCATAATTATTAATTGATACTTGTTTTGGATCAAAATATCATTTACTATAATTCTTTACAATAATATATCTGCAGATATTTATGAGGAAAAAAAATTGATTGAGTTTTGTCATTTTTTTTGTGCAATTTAAAATTTCCTTATCATATCTATAAGTATATTTTTTTGTATTTGAAATAATGCCATAATCAACATAAAAAAAGGCTCCCCCATAATATGTCAATACACGAACTCAATAGCAAACCATCTAATACATTATATTATCTGGTGCATGCCGGAATGCCACTAACCACTATGTGTGGACGCTGCAGGAGCGAGATGCCGCCCGAAGACAGGTGTTGACGGATATGCAGGAACAGTTGCAGGTAGGTTTTGGGGTTTTTACAACTTTTATGCTTTTATTTATATTTAGGTAAAATGAAGGTTTTCAAGTTGGATACTATATTTTCTTAGGTTAAGCACTGGCCCATCTAACTCTGGCAGTATCCATAGTTTGCATGGGTGACCATCCTTACAATGTTGCTGGTGCACTATTCGATTGAGTCGGTGTTACTTACTTTTGTATATGTGTTTCCATATACAAAATACTAGTATATATTTGTACTGCGCCACGACTGGTTGGTTTGATCCGTGAATGAAATATTGAACATTTTCATTTCCTTGCTCTGGTAACGAGGTTAAGCGCCGCGTTGATTTCCGCTGTTTAACATGCAATGCCCCCAAAATATGGCGGAAAGTAGAGAACAGAGTGTCTTACACTTTATTATGACAACCTAAAAATATTATATATTTTATAAAACTGTTTCATTTTTTCTTCTAAAATATATATATTTTTATAAATAGAAGTAATACAAATTAAATACTCATTGTTTGTGATAGTAGCGTGAAGAATATATAAAAAGCAAATATTCTAGTTGATGATGGACAGATTGACGTAACGTAAACAGTTTTGCAGTTTTATAATACCAATAACTATAAATATATATGAATTTGTTAGGGAAATATTCTTGACCCAATTTTGATAGCGATGTAAAAAAGAAACTGAAATGAATGTTTGGTGGGTTACTCTTATAATGTGCTATTATTGGAACATTACGAATGTGATTTATAAAAAGTATCATGAATATATTTAACACTCTTTTAAAGTTAATAATACAGAGATCTTTATATCTTGTTAGTGTTATAATTTTTATCCCTTTTTATATTACTTATTTATTATAGATTGCAACTGTATCCCTCGTATATCATGATAGTCAGAAGGAACCTATTGTTAAGATACTCCGTTCCACACACGCCGTACAATTTTCGAGAGATTGCGGGAGTAGAAATTTCTTCAAAAACCTTCGCGTTTTACGATCAGACTGATATGCGCATATGTGCCGACGACCTCTGCCACAGAACTAAATTATCCAAGTCTAGACAAAAAGTGAAACCAAAACGTTGTAATTTAAAATAAATAAACGTGTTAGTGATATATTTACTGTATTTAATAACAGCGCGTTACACCCGGAACACTCAGTGTAGTTGCCAAGTAGATTGGGGTCACTGTATTGTAGCTAGACAGTAGACACTTAGGCACTGTGTTTTTTTTATTATTTTTTCCTTTCTTTTTCGACTTTTTTTTTGTGTAAATCAGAAAGGCTTTCTATTTATCGTGAAATTTAAATAAATTACGGGCTAGGCATGATTACTAATCATATAATATTACTAGTAAAATATAACATACGCACTAGCTTTTGTAAAATGGAAACAGCCAAGTGTTGTGTATGACACAAGACATAGCTGACTATGACACAGAAAGAAATTTCCAATCCGAACCTTGGAATTGTAGTGCGGCTATCCGTACATACTATAACTTTAATTTGTCAATCTATCAATGCTCTAGGATGGTAACAAAGAGAACCCAATGATAAATATTGTGTGTAAAACTAGGTCATATATAAATGTTTGTTATTCTTATAATATTAACAATCAAAATATACTTATATTAAGCTATATTTTTAGAAATGACCTCAAAGGAGATGATTGTAGGTTTGAACCCTAATAGAGGACTAGGAATAAGTTAGGTATATTTAAAATATTTTCATTTCGGCAGTATATATTACCATGAGACGAATACGTCAAGGAGCGGTAAATCGCGCCCTAAGCATTTAAACCTACGCTCCCGTAGTTTGGACTTACGCCAGCCTGCAAAGTTCACCATTAATACATATCTCTTACTCCCCCCACTGCTGAAATAGTCCAAGGTTCCTTCATTTGTTGTAATGTTACCAGTGGTCATGCCGTTTCGGATGATTTTTGTGTAAAAATTGATTTTTTATAATATTTTTGGTGTTTGTAGTGTTTTAGTGTTTTTTTATAGTGTTTTTAGTGAAGTGTGATGAGGTATGCCGGAACGTAATCATTTTTGTGTGGACCACGTGAGTTGTTATTTTAAACACATAAAAAACGATATGTACTAATAATGATTCAGTATGTTTCATACATACATAATAACATGCATACCCACGTATAGTTTGTGATTCAAAGTAAAAGTTTCACTGTTTACTCAAAGCTATCAACATGGAAATACGTATAACATTACACAAACAAACACATAATCCCATTTTCCGCTCTTAATATACGGCTATAAATCATTTATGTTTTTTATATTCTATACACGAGCCCTAGAAACCTATTTATATAATAAGTGTCGCTATTTTTTTATTTGAATCATTGCTTAAGTGATTTGAAAAATAATTCATCTACCTTTGCACAGTTTTTGTTCGCAAACTCGCTTTTTGACTCGTTAGACACACCACTTCTTGATATATTTTTTTATTCTTGAACCGGTTTTAATAATACGACCCGTTAAGGGAAGTTCACCAAAGTTCAATACTGAAGACTGTATTTATGTAAATACAGTCAAGCTGTACAATACGGTTAAGCTGTTCCTGAGATTAGCATACACAAATGCTCCCGCAAGTTGGAGGGTAGGCAGAAGGAGCTTAGTGTTAAATCACTTCGCTCCCCATTTTCCGCCGAACTCTGGATGCATTGCATGTTGAATGGCAAAACTCGACGCCGTTTTTAACTCGACACCAGCGAAGAAATCAAATTATTAAATATTTAATTTCCTTGAGTGGGAATCGAACCTACAACCTGTCGCTTTTATGGTCACACGCCTGTGTTCCTTCGCAACTCTCCTATACGCGAGATACAGAGTAAAGCTAAGAAAATCTAAAAAAAAAAAACATATTTGTTTTAGTACTTTTTGTGCTAATCGCTTACAAACAAACACAAAAAAAACTTCCTTCCATAATGTTAGCACAAATAGAATATTGAGGTACAGTCACCAACAAAAGTGAACTTACTCTTCAAATATAGTATTCTTCTGGCGCTACGCCAAAACAAATAACATTTTTCGCGTGATTGACCCGCTTGTAGACCACGCTGTCTCGGCTCATTATTTTTGGTCACTTATCGATATTAGGCGATGGTCGTCATGGCTCAGTCGCTCCGTGCTTTAGTCAAGGCGTTGAATGGAGGTTCAGATCATAATGGGAGTATTTTTATGTATATTAAACATGTTTCATGTCATGGGTCTCAACATGGAATTCAACGCGTTGTGGAATATCTCTTTGATATATGTAGCATAAACTTTCATCAGCAACTTTATGCTGATTATAGAATCCGTTTTTGAAGACGGGCTTATGAATCAGATTTTTTACCTTCGCACGATATGGAAATATTCTTTCTTGCCCTCTTTATATTTGCTATCTCAGAACTTTTGATTGTGTGGACCGATTCCTATGATACTTTTTTTATTTAAAGCCTCCCATTGTTGTCTCATTTTAACTCAGTCCATTTCTGATAATGGTATCCATGAGAAAACCACCTAAGTCTTAAATTTGCATTAAATATATGCGCGACAAATGGACGACTAAGTCAATGTCCCGCCAACCGATTTCGTTGATTCTCTATAGGAATGCATCCTATACTTCAAGGATAATTTTAGGTTTGGTTAGAATATGGGACGGTATAAGATTATGGGATCCGGTTGATATTGAAGAAGTGTTAAAAAATATAATTATTTATTATTTTTACGGTTTGTTAATACGAAGACACTGGTTGTTTCTTATACTGCATGAAAATAAAATTATCTATATTATGTTATAACAAATCATCTGTGGCTGTTGTCTATATATAGGAAACTAGTGGACCCGAACGCGGCTACGCCCACCTTAACTATACGAATATTTGTTAAATATGTTAATGAAATTATTTTCAGTTTTCAATAGAGAGATGCTTTAAGTAAGCTCACTTTGGATGACGTTTTGTTGTTAGCAACAAACTTTGCAAATCGTTGTTTAGCAACGGTCGCATAGCGACGGTAGTTATTAATATGGCGAAATAAATTGCATGTCAAATTAATAAGTATTTTAATATATTGGTATATATCGAAAATATTACAAATATGAGACCCGAGACCCTCAAGTATCTCTATATGTGTACAAATAAATTTGCGGTTTGGCTCTGATTGCGTAAAAGACATTCAGACAGAAAGACAGACAGAGTTACTTTCCAATTTATAATATAGGTATGGATAAAGATGGACGTGACTTTGTCATTAACTAATTATTTTATTTACACCTTTTACAATAACAAAAATATAATTTATCTAATAGCCCATATGAGACAATTAGAACCAACTACATAGTATGTAAATATTTTTTTTCTTGTCACTCTTTCGCTTATCACAAAGGAGTAGGGTGCATTTTTGCATATCATTAAGTTATTTGTATTTATTACAATCGCTAATGATAAGGGTGGTGGGGTCACGATCTATATCATGTATAGTATACTTCTTACTGCAGTTGACGTAAGATTGTTATTAAGTATATTAAATATTTATTTTTCTTTTTAAGTTTTTTGAAGTGTTTAAGTGTATTTGTATGTAAAATACGTTTATAAGTAAAATACTTTATTAAAATGGCAGATGTAATTGTAAGTGTATTCATTTTTTATTTTTTTAAATGAAACGTCATGTTTTTTTTTTACTTTTTATCCAATAGAAAGATATTGGAAATTTGTTATGTTTTAGTTGTTAGATACTGAATAGAATGCGTTTACGTCAGAATCACTTTCCTATCCTAATATATACGAAATATAAAAGAAAAAGCGCGTCGTAAGCTTGTTTGGTCTCTTCCCCAGGGAACCTAAGTGCCAAATTACAGCGTTCTACGCCGCGTAGTTTGACTGTGTCTGTCTATCAGTCACTTAATGGTAACGAAACAGTTTTATAAGAGCTTCATATAACTAAGTTGGACTAGAATGCAGTCACAAGTATTTGAACGTGTTATGTCTAAAGGGTTATGTTATAGCTTTATGTTATCTTTTCAAAACAAATAAATGGTCAGTTGCTTTGACATATAAAATGCCGTGTTCGTGGCGTAGGGATTCCCACTCGGGGAATTGAAATATTTAATAATTTTCTTTATTTTTTATTTCAAAGCAAAGCACGGCCTCGCGCTTTTCGTCGACGCCAGAACGAAGAAACGAAAATATTAAATATAGCGGAAATTAATTCCGCAAGTGGGAATCGAATCCATAACCTTTCGCGCTCAAAAGTCACAGGCTTGTGTTCCTGCGCCACAACTGGCCTCGTGATAATTTATGGAAAATGATAAAAAATCGTTCAATTTTATAAAAATCTTTTTAATTAGACATAGTCGTTTCAGAATACATAGGCTTTTTATTAAGTTGTGAAGATTTAATTAAATAAGGTTTATTTAAAAATTTGTATATAATATAATTATTTTATTAATATTTACTAATTTTCCTTAGGTACTGTTGTCGGATCCAGACGCGGAGTTGTCGAGTTGGCCGCTGGAGCTCGTAGCATTGCGGGATCGAATACATGCTGAGAAGCCACAAGATAAAGAGGTTAGTCATTTTTATTATAGACACTCTTCCAGGGTTTTTTTTTTTAGAATTTATCCGTTTGTGTCAAAAAAAAATCTATTTTTTTAAACTAACACCTTTAATGCAACGTACATAGGCATTTCACAATATTAATAAATATAACTATCTATCATAAATAACATTTCATATTTAAAATTTAATTTTTATAATCCAAAAGTTATTTCCCGTATATTACTCATACATATATTAGTCCATTGAAATGTTATCTTTCAGGCCTTAGCGTGTGTTTTTTAGAAGACTTCAATTTATTTTCATAATATATAAGTATATGAGTACATATTTTTCTGTAGGGTTGCTTACGAGATACAGCGCTAAAACCCTATACACCATTTTTACCAAAATGGCGGGTGGCGACCTCCCTATACGTAAAAAAAAAATTTGGCTTCCTGTGAAAAACGCAATCGTAAACGTCACCTTTCAATTTATTTCGCGATGGATATTCAAAACATCTGCCACATCTAAACCTGTAAGTCAATCCCATTGAGCGTCGACATCAACACTGACGTGCGTCAGTACTCAGTACTAATGAAGCGGTAGGCGGGAGGCGATTTGTGTATTTTACGTTTAACAGTGACTGTTTATATTAATTTAGTTTTTTCCTTTTGTATATCATCATGTTGGCGTTTCTAAAACTTACCATCTTTTGGGCTTTACACTGTAGGGAACCTAGTGTGAAGACGCTCCGTTTGCATTCTGTAAAAACGTCAAGGTGGCTCGATTTTCGGCGAAAAGGGGAGAACGGAAATCTTAACACTAGGTTTCCAGGTTCTCTCTGCCTACCCCGCTATGTGCGGGATGCAACGTGAAGCTATATGCGGGAAAAAGTTTGAAGCTGATTCCAACAACATGACTAATTATAATAAAAACAAGCCATACTTAATGTTCTAAGCTGTGTATAAGTAGCGTATAAATCTATGGCAAAAGATATAAATACCGCCACCCTCGCATTCCCCTCACGTGAGTGCATCTGCGTGCATGGCGTCTGACTATTGATTGTTTTTATTGAATACCGCGAAATAATGTCTGTGTGGTAGTGTTTTTTTAGATTAAAAAAAGCTTCACACTGTATCCCGCACACAGCAGGGTAGGCAGAAGGAACCGTGGGCGTGTTAAGACACTCCGTTGCTCCGTTAAACTTACGTCCATTCCACGCAAGCACACACGACTGAGTCAATAAGAATATAATAATATAAATTGACCAACTCTCATCAGACTTAATAAAAAAGTTTATACAGCAACTTAATAGACAATACCTTATTTACTATAATAAAAGTATTAGTAGTAAGCTTAATAGTCTCGTCCGCTTGTTGAGATAAATCTTAGGTGTCTTGTTACATATCAATTGCTTTAATAAGAAATAATCGTTTGTAGCAAGTCTGACTTCGTATGACGGTTTTTGCGTTTTCAGCGTTGTTTTTGTAAATAAATTTATTTATATTTATGAATGAATAAGTAAAGGCACACATTATTATGTATAATTATTTAATTTAGTGTTGAATTTGGTGCCTTTGGGTTTTAAAATTTAGCATTTTTTTATTGTTTTCTTTTTTAATTAGGGTTACGAAGAGAGTACTCATCGTTCTCTAGTGTAGACATTGCGGAGATCTCTCCCTTGTGAGGTTATTTGAAGAAGAATAAACTATACTTTAAGTGTTAAATTTCGCTATTTAACACGCAACGCCTCCAGAATTCGGCGGAAAGTGGTTACGTAAGGTTCCCTTTGCCTACTCAGCTACGTGCGGGGTGCATCGTGAACCTAAAAAAATGAAGTACACAAATAATAAAAATGGTAAAGCATATCCCGCCACACAGCCACCGCGGCTGGCGGGTGAGTGAACTGGCGCGCTAATTATACGCGTGCATTTACAACGTCTAATCAAATGTCACGGCGCTTGTCCCGTCTCGCTGCATTCAATATTATAGCTGTTTGACTTGATGGTGGGATTAAATGGCGTTTGGGTATTTTTTATGGTTAGTTAAATTTGTTTTTCTTTCGGTATTGGGCTCTTTAGTTGATTAAGGATATTTTTCTGTGGAGGTACGGAGCTTTACGCTGTAGGTCATTTGTAATATAAATTCAATCGAAACATCACAAATGTCATAAAAATTACGTGAGATTGAAATGTATGGTTAGATATATTTTATTGCACACGGAAAATACAACATGGCCTGAGATCTTAATTATATTGAAAAATACATACAATACATAATAAAAAAAATATCCGCAATAATGGTCACCTCTCATTATATTAAGGAAACGTGATGTATATGTGTGTATATTATACCTTATAGTAGATCGATATTTGTAAAGATTTATTTAATTAGATGATTTAGTTGTTTCAAAGTGGTAATTTAAATAACTATTACTATTTAGGATATAGATTTTGCAAAGACTCAATATTCATTATTTTACTTGAAAAATAAGGATGATTTCATCTTTAAATAGTTTTCTGCGTGTACTTAATATAATTAAAATCATCATTTAACAGGTGAACAATAAGAATAAACATTGATTTTAAGATTGACCTTCTATAATATAATATTTTACTTTAAAACATAAGGCAGACCGCGCATTTCATCGTCTATTCTTATAGTCAAACGGAACCGGAATAAAATATTTCAAACGCTGGCAACCCCTGTTTGCGGCAGAAATTTTCCAGGCAACTCTGTTTTATAGTGTTCAGAAAAAAGTAAGCTTTAATTTGATATATAATTCATTAAAAATAAACATGAGTGCAAATTATTACCATTTAGTGACATGTTTAAACCAGGCAACCCTAGACTTGCGGCAGACTGAGAGCTGGCCTTTTTGGACCTTTAATTTTCCAATTCCTTATGCGATTTTCTTTCAAATGATGTGCGATTCATATAAAAAAGTAAATTTTCTCCAAAAACGAGTTACGAAAAAATGTATTTAAAGGTGATTGCGGCAGGATTCTTCTAGGCAACCCAGGTGTAATCTGTTCTACTAATCATGTATTATTCATTAATATAAGTTTAATTAAGAAAACTGTTACCTGCAGGTTTTAACGGTGGGATCTCCATCTAACAGTTTTTAGAACAAATACAGAGCGTGCAAAGGCGGTCTCGTTGCTAATAGCCATCTCCGACAAGTGACAGACAACCTTTGAACAAAACAAAAGAAATATATTAGCTAGAAATGTTTATTTATTGCTTTTAAACATTATTAGTATAAAATATAAAAAATCGTCATATAAGAAAAAGGCCGTCGTGGCCTAGCGGGCACAAAGTGACTATAATTGGGGGGATTGTGGGTTCGTCGGCGTACAAATCGGATTGTCACGAAAATTTTGTCGAAAAGTGGGGGTACTACTCTGTAATATTAACATTAGACCCCCTCTGCCTACCATGATGATCGCGCGATACAGCGAATGGCAAAAAAAGAGTAAATCTATCCTGCGACCTCTTTATAACAATATATCATTGTTATAGGGGGGACCGGGGTTGGTTGACGATAGGGGTAGGTTGACTAACTATCAAAAATTCGTCCCACGCAATAGCTATGAGCCCGGCAATGAGACACGAGAGTCTGTCACCTCAGTCCGCTCAGTCACCAGGAACGGCACTTCGCGCACACACTTGGTTTGGGAGAAGGAACGTAATATTGAAAAACAATGCATTGAAGTAATTATTTTTTTTCGTAATGTTATTTGTAATAATGGCTATTTCTTCATGGTTATTGATTGTCAAAGAATTTATAATAAATGTGTGACTTATGTTCTTTCTTTTATGTCTTCTTCTATTTGATTTCGTCGCAGTTTTGAGGTTATATCGTGTGGTTAAAAATTAAATAGTGTTTCGGGCCCAGTAGACTAATAATGTCTGACGGGGCTGATGGACTACCTGGTCAACTTATGCATAACAACGACCTAGTCAGACGTTGACCAAGAAAACAAAGAAGACAGAGACAACAGGTGGAATATCGACAGAAACTAGAAAGAATGGAAAGGGTAAAGGGAAAAAACTCTTCGTGAGTTTAATAAGAAGAAAAGTAACGGCTAGTAATCTGATGAGAATGAAGGATTTTGTTTGAAGTACATTCGTGCAGTGCACTTCAAGCAAATTCTTTCGTTCTCATATAGCTTCAGTATTGAAAGAAAAAATGGATACAATGCGCGCAAGTCATGAGCACACGCAAAATGTGTAAACAAGAATATATATTTTATGAATAAAAATATAGCACCTCCGATTTAGAAGACTGATTGGATAGTCAAACTGTTACCAAATCATAAATATATTTACATTAGTTATATATGATTATTTGTTACCAAATGATTAAAATTTATAAGAATTTGTTTCATTTTGTTTTAAATATTTGATAAGAAACTACTTTGTTTATGTTTAGTAAATCAAATTACCTAATATTTAAGCGCCTAATTATTATAATTTGATTTCAATTTTATTATGTTTAATTGAAGTGGCGGAAGATCGCCTATTAGTTTCAATAACTTATACATTTTTGTCTTTTATCTCATTTCTTTGTAGATTTTGCCCTTACAACTTTGTAGGTCAACTTACCCCAGTTGAACAGTCAACCAACCCCAAGCATGGGGTAAGTTGACCAATTTTTCCTTTTTTTTACAAGAACTGGCCTGTACTCTATATTATAATGAATACCGTGCTTTTGGCTATATTTTCCTATAGCTTAATAGCAAATCTATTAACTAAATCTATTTTTAAGCTAATATACTCGACGGAAACAAAAATAGAAGCCTTTAAGCTGAAAATTGGTCAACCAACCCCGGTCTCCCCTATTCTTAATATGTAATTTATAGAAGGTTAGCATCGTTTTAGCACGATGTTAGTGCATGTCGGAATCTGTTGCATTTACATGTAGTATAGACGTCGTAGGCGGGCGGGCGGTATTATAGGCGCCGAAGCCCGTTGTGGCAAATATATGTCTGTTGTCTCTCTGTTATTTTATATATATATATATAGATTTATATTGAAATCTGGTATAGGTTTTTTTATTTCTCCGGTGTGGTAGACGTTATGTTGATTCTTTATGCCTCGGAAATTGTGTAGAAAGTGGGACATGGAGTACCTTAACACTAGGTTCCTTTTGCGTACCCTGATATAGGGGTGTGTGGATTAGCATTTTGTACGAATAATCTTAACCCACTAGAAATGAGTTATTATTTCTCTGTTTTATTTCTATGTTACAATAATATTTTTAATATCTAAAATTTTTCAACAACTATGTTGCTTAACTTCTCGTAATCTCGTAACAACTTCTCGTAATATATGTATATATGTATGTGTGTCTGTGTCATAGAAATATTTGAACATAATATTAACTGGTATGCGACGTCGCCCAGGAACTCGTAAAACTGAAATTACCTAACTAACATACGAAACTATTCACAACTATTACAAGTATTATTAGCGTTGTAACGAGACGTGGTTAGAACTTTAATTTTATATCTAGATCTCTCAATAGAGTTTTTAAAGTTTTTAGCTTCACGCTGTATTCCGCACATAACAATATAGGCAAGGGAACATAATATTAAAACAAAAATGAAAATATTCATAAATAATAATTAATCGCAGCCGTCGGCGTTACGGTGTTACAGTGACACCCTTATGCCATTGCGCTACTATGGCCTCAGTTTAAAGTGATGAACACGAGTGAGAATCGAACCAGCCACACGCTTGTTAGAAATGACATAAAGAAAATTTTATGATTACAATTTAGGTGACATGTTCATACTTCAGTCATTATCAAAATAAACTGTTTGCTGTATGGAGTAAATATTTAATTTTAATTCGGCGATACGGGCTTTACGGGCGATGTTATCGTACACCCTCAGCGCCGCCAGATGCTCGCCTAAATTGAAGGGATCAAGGCATTAGCCCACTACAGATAATGATTTTAATTTAAAATTTATCTATTCGGTGTACAGTCGACGTCTTTGTTCCTATCTCATAAATGTTTCTATAGAAATGTGTCTAAAGACCATTATCTTTGTTTTGGAGAAGAAAATAGAAAGAGCGAAAGGACATAATATATAAGAATTTGGATTTATTCCGCGATGATTTCACATTTACTTGAACAGGTTTTTACCTGGAGAGTCCTAACACTAAGTTAGTTTTGCGTAGTGCTATACGTGGGATACACCTGAAACTAACAAAACAAAATCTTTACATAAACATTTTTAATACAAAAAAATATATATCTACTGAAAATATCGAATCAACCTTTGGGTTTCCACTGTACTAAGTGAGAGTTATATCACAACTATAACGTGTGCACGACCTACTAATTACAACGACGGACGCTCAAAGGCACGCAGAATGGAGTGCGCTGTAGCCCAAGTAGCTTTTACTGAAGCGAGCACGCTTTGTTGTGAAATATCGGTATATATCTCCGAACTCTGGAACTATCGATCTGGGAAATGTCTGTGCAAATTTGTGTTCACACAAAGTTTCTAAATTCTATAGTACTCGTTTTGATAAACTATTAATTTTATCAAATCGTACCAGTAGTCCCCGAGATTAGCTCACTCAACCAAACATTTTTTTAGCTTTATAATATTAAGTAAAGAAACAATAGATATTAGAATATAAGCGTTACAATTATATCTATATATTTTTGACATGTATGTGTTGGAACGTGGCTTGTCCCTTGTCTAACTATCGAATTTTTCTGTATTCGCTTGATAATTTTTACATATGAAAGGTTATTTTTATAAATATTGTATTTTTATCTTCAGTTTAAGGGATACGTCTTTAGCCTTGTCCACTGTAACCAATTTCTTCACACATGTCCTCCAGGGTGTCTACATGTCATGCTGTTTCCGTGACCTATCTCTAGCGTCATCGATTCTGTGTTCTAGAAGGTCAACTGTTTCCCTCTGCTGCTCTTGCTATTTCTTCTTACACTTCTTGAAGTAAATAGCATAGTTTCCTGCCATGTACGTGTAAAGTGCACGATGGGGGTTATAAATAGAAATCTCTTAACCGAGTCCACGTTTGGGGGTCACATGTTATCTGTCACAAGTAACACAAAAGATATAAATGCTATCAATTGACACCAGCGTCACTCAATGATTCTAACCATCTTGTATATAAGCCTTGTCTATTTTAATTATAGATACTTTTGTTATTGTGAATTATAGTTAATTATGGACATTCAGAATAAATAATGTCTTATTGTTCGATAGCTGTGGAATATGTCGTTAAAAATGATAATATAATTTTTCTTTAACTTTACGCTGTATTCCGTACATAGCAGGGTAGACACTTCGTTCCCATTAAGGCACTTTCATTGCCCATTAATGATATTATTATAAAACAAACCTTAAGCCGTTCGGTCATCATGGGTTATGACTCGTGGATCCGATTCCCACTAGGTTGTATAAGTTGTTTCCATTGCCTTGCTCTAGTAACAGGAATAACGGCAATGGAGTGTTTTGAGTCTAGTGACTTCCTCTGCCTAACGTGCTAATATAATAACTCGTATCCTTGATATTTTTTTGTTTACTTCTACTTCCTTCCCATTTTAGGGACTGCCCCAGAAGTCATACTAACTTATTTCGCCTCGTTTTTTTAGATTTTAAAACACGATCCAAATAAATAAAACAATGCCATAAACAGATTTTTACAACTTGCTAGTTGAACAATTTAGTTTTACAGTCCAGACAGCGTCTGTCTGTTTATCTATAGAATGTCGATACCATATAAAATGTATCTTATGATTCATTAAACTATGTTTACTCGCGTCTACGAGCTTTTCCAACGCCATATAAACTGTAGGTATTTCCTAGTTAACTTTGTATGTAAATATAATAAAATATCTGTAAGAAATGTATCCCTATTATATAAGTTTTATGGTATACATATAATTATCTATTTAAATGTGAGGCGACTCGTAGCGTAGGTGCACAAGCGTATGACGACAGGGTGTGGTTTCAATACTTTCATTTTCTAATTCTGGTAAAGAAGCAAAGCGCCGCGTTAAGGTGCCTCCAGAATTCGGTGGAAGAGAAGTATTATAAAGCTTCTGAACTGATGATTCGTATTCATACATTCCTTTGGTGTTGATAGTGAATATATTGAGAAGGATTAAGTTTCGAGTAAAACCCACTGTAAAACTGTACCTGCAGTCAAAGCTACTTCGGGCACGGGAATATGTCAAACGTAACTCCCATTTAGAGCCACTTGACCAACGCAGGTGAAGCCCCATTTAAAATTAGTCATACTGTATTTTGCAAGCTTATTTTGTAAATTCACTCGGCGGAACAACGTGCGTACAGGTCTGAAGCCCCGTTCACAGCAGGAAGTTTGTTTTGAAGTGGTTTCGAAGCTCCCACGTGCTCGTCTGCAGAACACGTGTTGCGGGTCCTTTGTCACGCGCGGTGACGTCACCGTGTGATAGCTATTCATGGTAGACGTTGATGAACTTAGATCGTTTTTAGAGATTTGTATTAAATGCTTATTTATACAAAATGAAGCTTTTAAATATATTATACTTTTCTTTGGCCTTTGTTTTGGCCAAAGTGATTGGATGGTTTCCAAGAGGCGCAGGTTCAAATCACGCTACGAATCGCTTATATTTTTTCTAAGAAAGTATTTTTCTTTCTTGTGAGTGGGCATAACACGTTAGCAGGCTCACTGCGGTTCGGGGTTGAAATCGGCCTCATATAGAATTCACGCAGGTGTTCGTCAAGTTAACTATTTACTATTACAATATAACTATTTAAAATATGAGACCAAAAAAGAATTAAGTTAATAATATTTAAAACCTTTATGTTGGGTAACTAAGAGTTAATATGTTCATTTCCTCACTATGTGAACAAGACAAAGCGCAGCGTTAAATTCCGTTACTCAACACGTAATGCTCCAGAATTCCATGGAAAGTGACAAACGGAAGTGTCTTAAAGGGAACATAATGTCTTAATACTAGTTTCGCAGGTTCCTTTTGTCTACTCTGCTATGTGCGGAATACAGCGTGAAGCAGACGCAGACAATTTGACTGACTTTTACTTGTTTATAGTGTCTGAATATTTAAAGTATGTCAATAAATTACATATTATAGGATGCTAGTTCTGCTGCAGACGTGTCGCGGCGTATCTGGTCCTGAAACAGGATGTGACAGCTAAATATAGGTACCAATGTTTATTGGGGCGCTAATATCGAGCACTTAAATTTAAGTTGTGGTATAAGCTAGTGGTTGAGATGCAGCTCGAGGTGCACTTGAGACAGGAATACTAATAAAAATTTAGGCGGCGAAGATATGACTATTAATGTTAGTTTAATTATATTTTAGATTTTAAATCCAACGTTAAAGTCCGTGGTGGCCAACAGCCATAATTTTTACGCTCGCTGTTGTAACAAGGCAAAGCACACGTGCTATGTACGACGCACTGTCTCCACAATTCCGTGGAGTGTGGAGAACGGAAGTGTCTTAATAGGAACAGAGTGTTTGCCCACCCTGCTACGTGCGGGATAAAAAACAACGTTCTATAGAGAATTACATATGCAAGACAAAAAAAAAAGCCAATATTCTTAGAACTATAATATACTCGAAAGTCAAAGAAAGTAAACGACACTAAGCTTCATTAAAGTTAAGCAAACCGTAACGCCACCGGAGTAAGTCAGATCCTCCCCCACATAATTCCCTTTTCGTGTAAATGTTGCTGCTTCTGTATCTTTTTACAATGCTCCCGGATGTTGGTCTGCAGCGAATTGGCTTTCAAGGAATTTCACATAAAGACCTGATTTAAGAGACTTGTTTTTATAACATGTTGTTTTACAATATGCTCCTTTTAACTTTCAACGTAAAGTAATAAGTTTGACCTGTCTGTCTGTCTGTCTGTCTGTCTGTGGCACGACTCCTTAACTATATTTTATGGAAATAAGATTAGCAGCTCAAGAGTTAACTCTTGAGTTAAAGGGCAAACGTGTATTATGACGTTTCACAATGTGTCGCTGCGACTATAAATGCGATGGTTGTGAATTCAATTCCTTGTTCTGGTAACAAAATAAATAAGTTACGCTATTCAATATGCAATGTCTCAAAAATTTTCTACTTACACAGCTATATGCGGGACACACTGTTAATCTTGCTCACATATGCATTTAAAAGTTGAAAGTACTTATAATTTTAGAATAAAGTACGTACTGACACGTACTAATTTATCGTACATTAGTTATTATTTACTTCAAACAACCAATCTGTAGATACAAATCTCAAATAGGTATTTAAAATATCATTGTGTCATCTGAAAATTATCTTTTTTTTCTTTATTTGGAAATATTGAAAAGTTGTAAAACGTTGCAAACTACCTGTACTTAGGTACTATTCATTACAAAAATTTTCGTAGCGAAAGTGACCGTTATCGTTTAACGTATATCCTTATTAACCCCAATAAATGTTGCATCAGGCTACTAGGATTATGAGCAACGGTCGAGTAGCCCATAGAGTGGAGGAGCATTGTTACTTAATCTGTCATTTGGATTAAACATTCGTATTCTTGTGGAAAAAAAATATAGAAAGTTATAATATAGGTTAGGTTGTGTGTTGCAAGTTTGAAATTAAATTTTGATTTATTATTTTTACTAATTTTTAATTGATACCTAAGCACAAGGGATGTTCATTAATCTTACCTAATGCTAACAAAGTTAGACAAACAAAAATCTTTATATAGGCGCAGGCAGATGAAATTTGATGGGATGGGATATGATGGGACTTTGAAGGTTATAATTAGTCTTCTTTAGGTTCACGCTGTATTAAGTAGATAGCAGTATAGTCGGAGGGAACCTAGTGCTAAGACACTAGGTTCCGAACTTTACACCGAATTCTGGAGACTGCGCAACGCCTGCCCTGGATTATTTCTAACTATAATATTAATAAAGTAACTTTCAGTTTTATCCGACAGATCTTTTGATTTGTGTACGCTGGAAGACGCTGTGATATCCATAACACATGTAACACAAACGAACATTCGTAATGAGACTAATGACCTCAGTGGAGCTCTCTTTTAATAAAATAATATTATCCTCTTTCTTATGAATTAAATTTAGCTTTCACACGACTATGAAGAACTTAGTGACATATCACTCAGTTTTTCTATTTCTCACCTTATTATACAACGATGAACGTAGACTTTTAACTTTGATTTAACTAAAGAAAAAAGAAACAAAATATAAGAAAAGACCCTATCTCTATGCCCAGGTAGAGGTCGAACCCACTACCACGTCTCCAATAGCATGATAACGACTGCATCTTACCGCCTCGGGAATAATGAATTGTTTCTAATTTCTATGTTACAAACAAGCTTCCCTCCAGTTTCGCGCCGACCGCCATCGAGCATGTACGTGTGTATCGACACGCAAATATGTTATATATGCGTATGCGTACAGTGCCCAATAAAAAGTGTTTATTACTAAATGTGAATTATAGAACAATTGTGCTAAGTGGTTAATTTGAAAGGCCGTTATTCGTTAGTAGTCGGTTCGTTAGTGTATACTTAGTGTCAGTGTTTAGTACACTCGTCTATAAATATTAGTGACTGAGTGACCACATGCGGTGGGTTGTGTGGGATTTATTTGTTAGACCGATATCACTGTTTTCTTCAATTGCAACTTTTTTTTTTTTTAGTAGTTTTCTCCGTTTCTGATACCTTATTAGTGTCTAGATAAATAGATTAAAAACGCAACAAATAAATTATCGGAAATGAACAGAAGATAGAGAGCGGAGTGTTTTGTCACCAGTTTAATACTATTTAATCTGAATACCTACTATGGGTAGATGTATAATCACAGAATTAATAATATATAAAAAAATAAGCTGGCTATCTAAGATTTGTAAGGAAGTTTCCTGGATATTTCCATGGGACCACCTTATTACAAAAATATGTGGGAACGCTTATCATTATAGGTCCATTTATACAAATACAGGGCTACGATAGGGAATATTTTTAAACATTTTTTAGTTTAAATATTTAAATAACCTAAATTCAAAACTAAACCATTGATATTTGATAACAAGCTTTGGTAATGCATTTGAAATTTTGAATAATATCGCAGGGTCTAATCGGAGAATTTTGATGAAAAGTTCCTGTGAAATGCAGTATTATTCTTTTTTTGTTTCAAGAATAGTGAATAAGAAACTTTCTATAGAAATTCATTCAAATTTTATTAAGTTACTCGTTCATTCTCCCCAATTTTTGAAAGCGTCCCCACGGCGTGTAAAATCTGTAGCCCCCGAGCTGTTTATTGATTGAACTTGGTACAGAGGGGGATTCTGGATTCGACTGGATCCCTAATAGTAGATAATAGTAAATCTTGTACCTCTTGTACTTTGTTTTTGTATGTTTGTTTGTTTTGAATTATTTTATGTAGGTCAATGTTTTGTTATGAAAAAGTTTTAGTTTTATATTGTACAAAAATATACTGTAGCAAAGTAAAAAATACACACGGTTCAAACGTTAAAGCGCGGCGTTGAGAACCGCCACCTAACCTACAATTTTCTGAATATGAAGAACTACCGAAAATGGAGTATTTTGACATCACGTTCCCTCTGCCTAACCTGCTACAAGCGGGATAAGCATGGAACTAAAAACATCCTGTTCATATGCATCAACACTTCATGTCATTGATCTTTACAAACAGACAGAAAATCTTATTGTTTCTTTAAAACTTATTTATATATAATGTATCCTTCTTAAACTAAACAACACTGTGATATAGCCGTCGTCACGTCGCTGCTTTTTTATTTATTTGAGACACTTCCACTCAAATACGACCCTTATTTATATTGTAATATGACATAAACTTATATAAATACGAGTATATTTAATTCGTAACGACAAATAATATTAAAATACATTACATATTGTATATTTAAATATTACTTAAATCAATCAATTCAATCAATTTTAGCTTTAGCTTCGCGCTTTATTCCGCGATATTTGAGTGGCGGAAATTAATATATATTTCATTAATATTTTGAGGAATCTGTTAGGTCGATTTGATCGCGCTGATCCCAGGAACTGCTGCTTCACATTGAACAAATGTTTTTCCTGTTGTAAGTTCCATACCTGCGGTCATAGATACTTTCTCAATTTAGAATATTGTATGGAAAATTCTGAGTTATCTTTATTTGACCGCAGGCAAAAGCAAATTTTACATACATATGTAATGTACCCATTTGTAATTTAAATGTAAACTTTTAAGTATTACTTAGTCTTTCCAAAGCTTATTACAGTATACTATACCCACAAAGTTTTCAGTTAAAATGGGCGTTGATATATTCGATGTATTGTAATTATTCGATCCTTGTATTGTAAATTATGCAATATTATTCTTTACTGAGACAGTAATAAGCTTTTAATTAGCTTCTTCATAATATATGGTGCATTTGACACAGATTCTCCAGTTGTTTGGTTTTTTCCCATCCCTTTATTTCTGAATATAGCGCGAGCGCAGCTGGGTTTATTTTGTTACACGCTCAGCTTGTTTACTTTCTTCTTTCTCATTGAAGTCTGGAAGAAAGTTTATATGGTTTAATGCGAATTTATGGTTTTAGTTTTAGTTGAAAATATATTAGAAGTTTCAATATTTCGCCTTCTAAATTGTATTTTCAGCTTCACGCTGTATCCTGGATATGGTAGGCCGCGGGAACAACTTATGTATTAAATATTTCAAATCCCCGAGTGCGATCGAACCCGTAACCGGCCATCTATAATTTTTTTTGCTTAAATATACATTGAGCTTTCCTAAACTTTACATAACTTGCTTTCTTTTAAAGTGCACAGAGATAGTAATTTCGTTCTTTAGACAGATATTCGTGTACATTTTTTATGTGAAAAGGTTTTCTACATTACAAACGATAGTTATAGACTAACACTAGGTTTAGAGACTCATGTGTCAAATTAAGATTCTAAGAATGAGGCAGGCAGTTCCTCACAATTATTTATTACTGAGCCACAAATGCCCAATGCTAATAAAAGTCATCAGATATACTATTTATGACATTGTTTTGGCTAGCGCCATAAATATCGATAATGTAGTAATAACAACCTACTTGCAGTGGAGTTGTATATTGGTTTTGTTAAACAATGAAATTATATAACGTATTTTTTTTACTTTGTTTCTATTAGGACACTTTCGTTCTCTGCTCTCCGCCGAATTCTGGAGGCATTGCGTGTTTAGTGGCGGAACTCAACGCCGCGCTTTAGCTGGTTATAAGAGTGAGGAAATGAAAATATTAACTATTTCATTTCCTTGAGTGGGAATGGAACTCCCAACCTGCCGCATTTAAGCGCACGCTTGTACCTCTGTGCCACTAGTGGCCCCAGTGTAACATAAACAGATATACATTTGTAATGAGTTTTCAATAGCGACCAATTTAAATGAATCGATATTTGTTTTATTTTTGCTTGTTATACATATGTTGCATACTTTCGTTTATACTAACATTGCATCAGGTATTCCAATGCACTTATTTCGAAGATCAAAATTTATTGAACACACTACGAAACAAACTGCCTTAGAGAATTTATTATAAACAACAAATTGTATACTACCCTCGTTTTAAATAATACGACAAAGTGAGTAGCGTGGCCGTGGTGGTATTCGAGTCTAACGTGGAGCTAAAGTCACCAGTCAGTTAAAGTTGTTTTGGTAAGTTTCATACAATGTATTTAAAAATGCAAAAGATATTAATGAAAAAAACTTTATACAAATTGTTTTAACGCGTGTGGCTAGATGTATTCACTTATTTATTAATTAACCTATCTCCAGTCTCCTGTCATTCGTCGCTGTAGAAACGTCATGTTACCAGTTGTATTGTCTTTGAGTTGAGGTTATAACTGTTAATATAACATAAATTCATTATATTAATTGGAGCAGTTATATTTTTCGATCATTAGTCACGTAATAATTTTCGTCTAGTACTGTGGTTTTATATTCTGATTCACTTGTTGACATTTATAGTTCCTACTTTATATATTGCATACGAACATATTTAATTGGCCTTATCAGCATGGGTAAAATATTCGTGTAGTAAGTTGTAAGTTGTTAGCATCGTATGTTCTTTTAAAGATTATATTATTAGACTTTTAGAAAAGACTGACCTAATCGTCTGAAGCATTTTAAAATGTCAAAATTGTAAACTCATTGTTTCTTTTTCACTTTTCATATAATGTTATATGAAAAGTGCCTAAATGTAGATTTTTTTTTGTTTCAAACTGTATCCCGCGAATGGGAAGCTAGGCAGTAAGAACCTAGAATCATAACGTTAAGACACTCCCGTTTCCCACTTTCCACAAAATTAGAAATATGTTTAGATGAATTATAACGCTTTCTACTGCTTAACAATGTAAGCGGTATCCGAAATAAATGCTATAATGCTCCGTTGTCTATTCTTCGTTCTTCCGCTCCGCCCGATCTTATATGATTATTTTAATACGATATTATATTCTAAAAGTAATAAAATATCTTTAAAAAATCTGTAAAGTGAAATAAAAATGTATTTATTCTGTGTAAAACTTTTAACTTTTCACACGAAAAATATAATTAATCTATTTATTACCTAGTTGCTAATAGGTGCTATAAAATAAAAAATATATATGTACCTAGTATAAATAATAAAGCTTTTACAAGTACTCAGCTCAACAGGATGTGAGTGCTCTCGATGTTGATTAAGAGCACTTGACCTTGACACTAGCGTATTAAAAGCTTATCGTATTTCTAATTAAAACTTATAATAACTATATTTAAGCACAGTTGTGGCACAGGGACTCAATGGTGCGACTGTAAACGCGGTAGGTTACGGGTTCGATTCCTACTCGAGGAAATGAATTATTATTTATTGATATTTTCATTTCTTCGCTTCGGCACCAACGTGAAAAGCCCGATGTTGAGTTCTGTCCTCCCAACACACAAATTGTTCAACTTATTAACAAATACTACTAGGTATGCTAAAAAGATGATAAAATGACTTATTTTTAATTATAATAGTAAAAACAACAGTGTTTTCGTGGCATAGAACAAGAGTGTTGAAGTGTATGTTTTATATTCAAGATGTAACAATTGCAACATGGTTATGCTGAGGAAGTTTTTGGTATGTTTTTACTTTACTTAGACCAATACTAGTTTATGTATTTAGTTTTTTTTGTTTACTATACCCCATTTTTTAGGTTAACGCTGTATATTCCGCATGTAGCAAAGTAAGCAAAGGCGAGATATTGTCTCTTGATCGGATGAACCTAATGTTGCGATTTATCTTGTTACAAGACCGAGAGAATTAAAATACTTGTTTCCTCCGAGATGAACTGGAACTCACAACCGTCGCGTCCACTGTCAGACGCTGCACCGCCGTGCTCTTAATTAATTATTGTGTGTATATGTTATTTAATTTTAAGTAAAATCTTATTATCAGTTAAAAACATGATAATAATAAATTGAATTGTATTATAATTAATAATTACAAATTACTTACAACTTAAAGTAAACCAACATTTGCTCGCAGAGTGTCCGCGACGAGGTGCCGGCCGGCGAGGCGGACAAGTGGCGACAGCGGCGCAACTGCAGCTTCGACCAGAATAGACAGCTCGAGGAGGTCACTAAGGAGAGGTATGCTCCATTTTCTCTTTGATCTTCGTACATTGTTTGGTGGAATTCATTTGTCAACGTGTAGATCGTAGGTTCGAATCTATTAATGTAGTCAATCTTATTGGAGGGTGGAGGATTGGTGTGTTGTTTTGTTGCTGTCGTTTGCTCATTTCGGTGTTATTTTATTCATGTGATTAGACTTTCATCTTGTAAATAATTTCTGCAGTTCAATTAATTTGGAATCTCAGATTGTGCAATTAAAATAATAAATTTAAAAAACTATTTCGTTTGTTGTGACGTCCTTTTTGACGTGGTTAAAGTTCATACAATACCTACTGTAAACGTAGAAGATCCTGTTCTAGCTTTTGATTTTAATTTTGTATTATCATAATAGATAAGGCTTATTAGCTCATTAGTAAAAAAAAATATTTAAATGGGCTGACCGAGGAGAATGTGTACTCTCCGTTTCGTTTTGTACATACAAAGTTTAAGAGTAATAAAAAAATAATTAAGTCAACAATAGGTATAGTGAATAGCATTGACTTATTAAATGTTGTACAAATTTGTAAATTTCTGTGAAATATATTATACCAATAAGCAATTCTCAAATTTCAGAGATGGACTAAAACGCGTGGCTCTAACCCTGCAGCGCGCAGTGACCCAACTGGTGGCGTACTGCGCGAGTGCGGAAGACGAGTTGAACAAGACTGTACTGGCGCATCTACTGGGTCTAGTGCCGCAGGACCAGTGAGTATACTGATTGAGTTTTTGGATATCATTTTTGGTGATTTTTCAGTTTTTTTTGTATGCTGACGTGTTCAGAGTGATGAAATTCAATATTTATACTTGACATTTCGATGTTGTTCTTAGAAAATACTAATGGGGATCTGTCTTAACTCAATTTCGGGAGTGAAACTTTTTCATTCATAGAATATAATTTATGAATGAAAACGGAATCTCCACTCAATTTTAGAATTAAGCGCGGCTTATAAATATGGGCCTGGATTTTCTTCGCTTTGAGTAAGCAAGTAAGTAAGCAAGAGTATAAAAAAAAATTAAAAAAGGGAATATTTCGATAATATTTAAGTATAGTACACTACTACAATGATATGTCTGGCTTTGTTAAAGTAATATACACACATACAAGCACCTCGCAGTAGGTACATTGGTACTCCTCATGCAATTCTATATTAGGCGTGTTTTGAGTTAGCTCTCAGATTTATTCAAATCTAAATGAGTTGCTACGTCCTGACGTTTGGCCCTGTTTCTAGGAAAACCTGCATTATATGTACGGAGCTGGCGTCAGGCCAGTCGGCCATTCGCGGTTCTTAATCACACACACTGACGTACAGACAAATTATATATTATTAATTTGCTCTGTGGATACCACATATGAACATATTTAGGTTGTTTATTTTGTGATATCAATTGTTTGAAATTAATTGTTTATTTCAGTATAATGAAAAAGATTTGAATATTTCATATTTTAACTTCTTTTAGATGCTTCTAGAATTCGGCAGAAAATGGGGAACGGAAGTTTTTTAAAAATATATAAAGTCAGATTTTTATTAAAAATACACAATTTAGAACTAACAATAACTAATTTATTTTCACCTTTAATTTCCAGGACACTAGACCTCGACTCCCGACCTAACAGTCCAAATGTTACCGACTTAAATAACTCAAGTATAATATCCCGCAGTAAACACGTTCATTTCGCGCCGGACCTAGATTCGATTCTCGTGACACTAGATGAGGAAGGCGTTTTAGGATTTTTACAACAGCAGAGGGACTTAAGTGTTGATATTAAGAGGGAACTGGAACATTCGTTGAAGAGACTGAGGGATGAGGCACATGAAATATTGGAATTGGCTGCGAGGAGAGCTTCTATACGTGAGTTATTGTTTTTTATATTTTATCAGTAGCACACACGCGGCTGCGTCCGCATGAACCTATTGTTATATTGTAGTTTAATTATTTGAAATCTTTACATGAATTGTAGCCTATGTGTTATAAGCCTCATACATAAGCTGTATAATTATAAAAAAATCACCAAATGCTGTTAGTAGTTTTTACGTGAAAGTGGAACAGGCACTCTTACTCACAAACAAAAATGAGTGTTTTTTTTTAAATTGGCTGAAACCTTAGCTGTCAATGTATGAATATTGTCTTTAAAATGTTTATATTATTGTATTACAATAGTAAATCAGATGAGAAAATAAATAATTGTGTAGTACAATCCGGCAAAGCCGCGAGTGGGTCGCTAATTATATTATAAAATTCTATAATAGTTTGTAGTGCTGACATTATGTCATATTGCAGAAGGACGTCAAGATATCAAAATGCTTGAATCATCTGCGGCTTTCGAGATTAAGGAGTTGGAGAATACCGTCGATGTTAATGCAGATTGCGAATATTGTGTTCTTCACAAACAGGTATGTTATTTTATTTTTTAATTGATTTGATTATATAGCAGGGTAAACAGAGACTACCTGATGTTAAGACATACCGTTCTCCATTTTCGCCCTGTTAAAAATATTGCCGTCAGTAGTGATGCTTAACGCTTTGTTTTGTGTTGTTACTAGAGCTAGAAAAAGAAAATAATTACTTCCCTGCAATTTGAATCAACACAATCACCACGCGTATATTTTGACGTTGTTTCGCCACCATATGATGATGGTCTCAAATTTTATGAATTAATAAATGTAAAAATATAACCTACAGGATATGATGTGATTTATTTTTACGTAGGGTGTGGAACAAGCGGCGGCGGAGATTGTGGAGTTACGTGCGCAACTCAACGCTGCGCTACTGCGACTTGCGCATGTCGCCGCCGTTGAGGAGGACACACCCGATGACGTTATAGCTGAGGGGTGAGTTTTATTTTATGTGATTACATTTTATATGAGATTTTGTCCATGTGGTTAAATAGAAATAATTATGAAATATATATGACACATGAGACATTCTAAGTGCCGAAGTAACTTTGACTACAGTTATAGAAATGATGAATGAGATGTAATATAAACAATAGACTCTGAATACATGAATTATCTAATACGAAAATATTTTTTGTCATGTTATTATGCGCATCTAGCATTTCTCGAGATTAGAATGTTCAATCAATTCAACTCTGAAATTTTTGGAATATTTTAGTAATATTAGATTTATAATTTTGTACATTTAGATCTGGTATGGATATAGTGACGTTAAATTATGTATATTATGTAAATTGATATTTTTGGAAGACGTTTACAGGTGGCCCACCTACTAACTATACATAATGTTTACATGCACGCATGTCGGCAGGTACGGCACGAACACGATGGGCGCGCCGTCCGGCTGCCGCTCCCTGGACGAGGCGTCCCCGCGCACGCAGCTCGGATCACTCGCACGCGACCTCGACGTGGCCCTGCGGGAGCGGGACGACGCGCGTCTGCAGGTACTGTCTCGCACTAAGTGTGCTTGTATGCGGGGGCTTGTAGTGCTATCTCACTCGACATGTACATTTGTACATGAATAGTGTGTATTACTGTCTCACTTCCAGGCTACGCTTATATCAGGGTGGCTTATAGTGTTTTTACATACGTTTACTTTAAATATGAATCTTGTAATGTCGTCCCTCTTGCACTTGTGAAGAGTATTTATTGAATTGTCATATGTATACAGAGTGTTTTTGTCAGCACCATTTGAAATGAAACGACAGTGCTAACTACTCTATAAAAGCCTAATTCCGAAATGGAGTCTTATTTTTAGTTGTATTTTTGTAGTAGTAAGTATTTACGTTATTGGTATCTATGCATAACTGCGTCACATGAAACAGGTATGGATATCAAAAAAATTATAAACATCATCAAAAAATATATAATACGTCTAAAACTGTTGATCTTGAATCTTGAGGTATGGATTTGAAATATTTTATATTATCTGTTCCCGTAAAAGGGGCATTAACGCTTCCAACCTGTATATTTTGCTTTTTTAAAGATATGTTATTATGTTATATTTTAAAATTGAAAAACGTTAGATACGACTCGTACATACTTAGGTCTCATGTTAAAAAATATTTGTTGAGACTTAGTTTATAGCAATATGTTGAAGTGTAAATCCAGCTTGTACAGCAATATTTAAAAATAAACACTAAGAACAACTAATACTTTGATTAAAACATTTTATATCTATTAAAAACATTCCGGGTACTAATTATATATAAATGAACTAATATATTAACATTATAATTTCGAGCACGCATATCACAGGAGCGACGAATATCGCCCGTGCACAGTGCTTGCTGTGAGAAGGTACACTGTAGATGTTATGCTTAAGAAACATTTATTTTTTGCATTTTTTAAAGTGTTATTCCACACTTAGAAAGTAAACATACCTTTTAGAAAACATAAACATTTCAACGTAGCAGGATTTAAACCCGCGACAGGATTTAAACTAGACTAACTAAGCCATACGTTCTCATCGAGCTATGATTTTTGTTGCTAGCATTTGTAATTTTCATTTCACTATTTTTAATTATAAAAGTGTGAAATAAATCCGACATTTTAATTTTATTTTTATACATGAATACAGCTAGAGGCAGCCAACCGCCAGCTGCGTGCCACGCGCCAGTTTGTGGAGGAGCAGGCGGCGGAGCGCGAGGCCGAGCGTGACGAACACGCGGCGCGAGTGGCTGACCTACGTGCCGACAACGCGCGCCTCGTGGCTCGCCTCGCCGCCGGGGCGATGCTCATGCAGGAGGTGAGCTAGTGGCCCCACTTTGTGCTCTGGCGCTGTGGGTATATAGCTGTTGTAAGTGATAGTCTACCTATCACTTAGCGCGCACTTAGTGCCCAGAATCGCGGGAGCGGGAGCTACGTTGTTGCAGGAGCTGAGCTGAGAGACCCCATGTCATAACATCAGGCCATACGTTGTTATAAGACATAGGTAAACGTGCAGTTAGTGGTCCGATTATATACTAAGTTGACGCAAGAGGTGAGTTGATGGCCACACTTGGTGTTGCTGCGTTAATACGACAAATAGATAGAGGTGCAGTTACCCTGATGCAGGCTGCTGTTAGTGTCCACGTGCACGTACTGCCACTGCATTGTTAATGGCGTGAATGGCTGTCAAAAAGTAAGTTAATAAGTGGTTTGTGGCTCAACTTGTGGCCGGAGCTATGCCGGAGCTATGCCGATATATATACAATCAGATGTATCGTATATTGCACAATAAATATATTATTAACATTTACTATAGGACTGATTGATAAAAATCAAAATGACACCATAAAATATACATTTATATAATTATATTTCTGTTGTTGTTATTCACGAGTGTTAACAAAGATACTATAAAGTAATGAATAATTCTTTCAACATCTTTACTTTTACTACTTAATATTTGTATAAGAATTTTGACATTGTTTGATGAGAATGTATAAATTGAAAATTTTTAATGTGATAAAGAGAGTGATTGTTGGAATAGAATAAAAATAATGATATTATGTCAATCTCTTATAGGCCCTTATTGGAAATTCGTATAAAAGTTGTTATTAAGTGATACATTACTACAACAAACTCTGTCCGAATAATTTAGAACTATATTTCTTCTGTTTTCTTACAATACATTTTCTATATAATTTATTGATTTTGACATTTAGTTACTTACTGACATAAACAATACACTTTCGAATTAAGTTAAATCGACTTCCACATATAAATAATATTTGTTTTTCCTCACTCAAAATGGGCAAACAAAATGTCAAGCACTCTGTTCTCAGGTTTCTATCTCTATTACAAATATATTATATATATTTATCTATTGGCGATCCAGCATTTCTGCTTTGTCTTGCTATAAAATAGAAGAATATAATAATTACCATACTAACATTATAATCATAAAATAGCACAATAAATAATAACTTTGTGTGTATCGTAACGGTGTCAGTGTGCATTAACAGATGCGTCGCACGCGCCCGCACTGTACGCACTCGCAATATCGACAACTGCGACTGAATGTAAGTTTGTTTGTTGCACTGCTTTCGTTAATTAGGATGTTTCTTTTTTTATAATTTGTAATGATATTTTACTTTTATGTATGTATTATATGTATATAGTTTTATATTATGTCCTTATTAGAATATTCCTTTATATTTGTTTAGCACATTATAGTTATTTTGGGATATTTAGTTATATTTTAATTTATTTTTACCCACATTTGTAAAGTTTCGGAATAAGTAGAAATTATGATGATTAAAATAAGATATATTTTATGTCATAGTGTAACTTTTACATTTGCATATTTATATGTATATTATTTATAGTAAAGATAAATATGTAGAAATACTCAAATTTGAATAGGATAATTTGTCATAGCCATAGTTTGATAAACAAGGCCTAACCAAATATTCGAGAAATTATATTCCTCTTAGAAAAAACTAATATTTTATTGTCTTATACAGATAGAACAACTGGAAGTTCAAGCACGTGAAACGAACCAAATAATAAATGAACTGGAAACACGCAAAGTAACAACTGACAACGAACTCAAGGGTGCCGAAGAAAAGATCACTCTGCTAAGAGATATAATTACTAACTTAGAATCTCAATTGGAACAGAAAACGACAAAAGAAACAGAAGTGTTACAGCAATTGGAAGAAATGAAGAAGGCGATAGAAGATAGAGATAGTAAAATGAGGGCTTTGGTGGGAGATTTAGAAGAGTTGCAAGCTATACAGATGCAGGGACGAGAGGAGAGTAGAGAAATTACTGTAACTGATGGGAAGTATGAAGAATTGGTGGTGAAGGTTAGGCGGCAGGTACGTTAACTGTTTATTTTTTGATCATTTTTAATAATAAAAATATTTTTTACCGTAAACGCATTGTATTTTAATGATTTTTATTTCAAAAGTAAAGACTAAGACAAAGCATTCCGTTGAGTTACGTCACATAACAGTCACACAATGTCTCGAAAAGTAGGAAATGGACTGTCGTAAGTCTTGCTGCCTTACTAGGTTCTTACTGCCTACCCTGCTACATCCGAGATTATAATATTTTTTGTTATTGTTGTCATTTGGAATGATAATTGTCGTTATATTTGTACTATTTAGTAACAATACCTGCTACTACTGTAGACAAATATTGTGTTTTACCTTTTCAACATCTTTGTATTATAGACACATACATGCATACAATACCACCTAAACCCAACAGGCTCAACGTCTAGAGGCGCGTATAGCGCAGCGCACGCGCGTGCTGGAGCGCGTGCACGAGTGCGTCTCCGCCGATGCCTCCGAGCGCACTGAGGACGTGTCCCTGCGCGACCGCCCGCACTCGCCGCACGTGGACAGCGACATGGGGACGGAGGACAGTGGGGACATGGGGACGGGGGACAGTGGGGATTTGGGGTGCGTGTGGGAGCGGCTCGCAGCGCACGCTCGTGTGGAGGACGCGGCCTTGAAGAGGATAGCCGACTTGGTCATGCAAAGGAACCATCTTAAGGATATTGCTCAGGTATTTTGTTTTTCTTTTGTTTTGGATTTTTAGTATAATTTTTTGTATATTTATTTCTTTGAACTTATTAGTTGTTTTGCTTATTATTATTCTCAAAACGCAGTCTCTAAAATAAGTTGATAAGTAGACATTTTGTTTGCGTTCTACAGTGATTATAAGCTACACGAAAAAAAATCTTTTTCTATTATAATCTCCTGCCGATTGACACGATTCAATAGCAATATGAGTGTCAATAAAATTAACAACTAATTCTAATTTTAATTATACACAATTATGTTTATCTCAAAATGTACTCGTACTTGGTTCCACCACGACGTAAGTAAACGAAAATAACATGTTTTATACCCAAAAATGTTGGCAAGCTGCGGTTATACGACAAATATAATTATCGTGCGGAAATATTTTAATATCAACATTATATATGCTTGGTTTGTAATATATTAATATTTGTTATTGGAAAATGTCCATCATTTGTTTATTGGAAACTGTTTTACTATTTGGGGTGTAAGCATAAAGAACAGAGCGATATATGATTACAATCTAATCTCTATTTTATGATCAAAATTTTGTTAATCCTAATGAACTATTTACTTGTTGTTTTTTTTTAGTTTTATGCAGTCGTTTTTTTTGTAATATGTTTTACAAAATCATTTTTATTAAGTAAAGAGAAGATTATGAGAGATTGTCGAGCGTTGTGTTTCATCACTCGACAATATTATGTTACGATAGAGAAAAATGGAGAATGGTGCCACTAATTTTTAATTTGCTAGACATACAGACAGACAAAAACACATAAGTAACCTAATAAATTGAATATTCACCTTTCACCATACGTAGTGGCCTTGCGTCGCTGGCGCGCGTCCAGCCACCGTCTATTTTGTGTGAACTCGTCACGTCGTATGTGTTATATGTGTATTTGATTCAGTTTGGCGCCTGAAAGGGTTTGATTGTATTGCGTTTCAATTATTTGGTTTCGTTTTCTCCTTTTATTGATAGGATTTAGTAAATTATAATTGAAATTTAAAAGATTTATAAGAAATTATAATTATTTTTATGAATTACATTACGTCAGGTTTTAAATAAATTTAGAAAAAGGATAAAATCTTTGTGATTTGGAATAATATATTTTGTTGTGATAGAGTTAGTTGATTTTAACCAACTTCTGTTAGAAAAGGAGGTTATCATTTTGACTGTATTTTTTTGTAAATCAATATAAGTTGATTCGACGGTACGGAAGATATTTAATAGGAACGGAGTGTCTTAACACTATGTACTGAGATTTTCCCAGCCTACCCTGCTACCTATGGAATACAGCGAGAAGCAAAAAAAGCGTGAAGCCAGAATTAATAAAGAACGCCCTAATTAATACCAGGAAATGTTAGCTCAAATTGAAAAAAACGTTTTCTATTCTATGTTCACTTATTGCGAATGTCTATGTGTATATATATATATATATACAATTTGGCCGCGGTGACGAAGTTATGGGCAAAAGCTTATTGTATTATATTTGGTTTTTTTTAGTATTAATACATAGCCGAGTAGACATAAGAAACCCGGGGACCTAGTGTTAACTGCTTTCCACCGAATTAACAAATGAAAATATTAATTAATGTATTTTCGCGAGTGGGAATCGAATCCATAATCTATCGAGCTTATAGTCGCACGCTTGTATCTCAGCGCCACGACTGGCCTGATTGTAGTTATTAATTATTTCAATCAATGTTCCAATTTTCAATCAATATTAAACTTGGTTTAACAAATCAGTTTCCGCACCGCACCGTAGACTCAACAGTTGCGTCATTTGCCAATCTGATACGAAGCGCGATGTTCATTTTTTATTTTCATTTTTGGACCGCTAGACGTTTCTTTTTATAGATAGCGCTTCTTTAATATTTAAATAAGTAAAAATCAGCTTCACGCTGTATCCCGCGCACAGCAAGGTAGGCAGAGGGAACCTAGTGTTAAGACTTCCTAGTGTTAAGCCACTCCGTTACCATCTTTCCGCCGAATTTTGGAGGCATTGCGTGTTGAGTGAAGGAACTCAACGCCGCTCTTTGTGTCGATACCAGAGATAAGAAATGGAAATATATCATAAGGAAATATATCATCTCCTCGAGTGGGGGTCGAACCCACAACCAATCGATTTTACAGTCACACTGCGACTGGCCTCAATATATATTTAATCTCCATAATCATCAATCAAAAATATAGGTCTGTTCTCCTATGCTTTCTTGCCTCAAAGCCATACTGACTGATTGAGTGACCTTTTTTAAACGGATTTATATAGCTTGACTTCGTCATGGGTCAAATGTACCACTTAATTGAAATTTGACCCTTTTCCTGTTGACCGACTGATTTGAAATTTGGTTCTCATTATTTACTTAATTTTTACAATAAAATTGTATAAATTATAACACTTTAATTTAATATTATCAAAATGTATCAAAATCATAAACAACTAACTGTTTCCAAAGCAACTCATTCAGCTAAGAGTTCAAGTACTCACATCTAGAAAAAGTGGTCTGTTTTACGATCTACAGGTAGCAGCAACAAGTAAACAGTTAACCAATAAAAATAAAATATAAATAAACTCTTTCGCCGTGAACTTTCATTGAGTAAACGGATGTACCGTGCTCGTGATCTTGCTTTACTTTTTCAATTGATGATTCCTGAGTAGTTACGAAGAATTTTGATTGAAAACGTTGGTTATTTTACATTAGAGAAGAATAGATAACTTTTATTATAAGGGGTATTTTTCAGCTTCACGCTGTTATTGGGATAACAGCGTAAATAATTGGATTGGCAGAAGAAATTCACCGTTAAGGCACTCGTTGCTTACGACACTTCTGTTTCCCTTTTTCCACCTTGGGGCAGAATTTAACGCCGTGTTTTACCTCTTTACTATAGCAAGAAAAAAAAATGAAATATGACCCGGGAGGGAATCCAGCCCACGACCGTCGCGTTGCTAGTGACACGCTTTTGCTTTAATGAAGCGATTCTAATAAAGAAGTATATTTTCCAAAAAAAAAAAACGAAAGTTTTTAAAAAGTAAACATTTCACCGTGAACTTTAATTGAACACCGCGGATGCGCCATGCTCGTGATCTTGATGGTGAATCATTCACATTACATGTATGTAGGTACTAGTTGGTTGTCTAGTCGGTACGTTTAAATGACCCCAATGCACTCGAGCTAGTTTTTATTGGGTGCTTTATTAAAATTGCTGCTAGGGCTGCCCTAGTATTGTAGAATAAATATGGCTCTACACGATGTATTACATCTTGTAGAGAAAACTAATAAGTCATTTAGATATACATAAACCCAAAGTTTATTAGCTTTAAATCAGACAGATTTGTTTATCATAGACAAATTATTTACGAAATAAATTGGTAAATACGACTGTCAAAATACATTTACGCTCACTTTGACTAAAAATATAATCAAAAAATGTTTAGAACCGTGTAAGTTCCCATAACAAAAGCGGGAAGATAAACTGCGCGTGCGCCGAAATAACCGTCAGCCCTACTTGTCATTATACACACACACACGTATACATATCTACGCACACACGCATTGATACTCAACATATAAAAATTATAATATTAACACACGCACACTACGTGCTTTACCACTCACACATGACAATATACGTGAACCAAAGCTAAATATATCAAATTGTCGTACTGTATAGGAATTTATGGAGGAGTTACATTATTTAGTTATTTATTGATATATTACTTGGAACAAGTTAATTGAGCAGGAAAATATATTGTTTGATAAAATTTGTGCTCGTATTAAAGTAAATTTATAATATAGGATAACATTTTTTTAATATCGATATATCTTTACGAAACAAAAAAAAGGTTCTTATAAAAATGACATTTAATATTATTAATAATTTAAAGGGTAATTTTACCCCTATATTTATAAAAAAAATTACAAGTATAGGAATAGCTGTTTTGTAAATATAAAAAAATTAAAAAGCCTAAAGCCTAAACCATTTAGCCTAAAGCATTTCCAGATATTATCTCTTAACAATCGTGGGAAAATGCTAGACTTAAATTTTCTTCTAGGCTTGCTTAATTTTAGAGTTCCATCGAGATACCCTCGAAATCAAATTTTGTCTTTTGTGCCCCCCCTCAGAAAAACTGTACTGGGTGCGAATTCGCTTATTTCGAGAATATGTAAGCTGGCAAATGGCAAAAAAATGTCAAAAGACATTGCCATTTTTTCGGACTCTTTACCTAGTATTAAAAATAAATTGATAACCTTATACACTTTTGTTGACAATAAAAAGCATAATGAAACTTAAAGATATTAAAATATATATATATATATATATATATATAGTAGTATGTGTGTGTATATATTGTATATTTTTTAGGGTTTTTAGCATCCTTTTGTCCTTATATTTGACTAATTTTATTTGAATTTGAAACTTTCTGATTAATTTATTTAATTTTTAATCGATTGTACCATTACTTTAATTTTAAATTAAAAAAATATTTATTATTAAGTGTCTTTTACCTTAAATAATTAATATTATTAATTGTTTTTTTGTCTTAATAATGTATAACTTGTGTGTAGCATGTGTAATTTTTCTTTTTTTGTGTTGTGTTTATTTTTCGGTTGTTGTTTTTTGTTATCGTTAAATTTATTTTTATTTGCATGTGGAGCCCACCTGTAAATAATTGAGCAATTAAAAATAATTATCTTTGTTTTTTCTTTAATAGCAATATAATAATTGTATCAATTGTTGGTGGGCCTTATAAATAAATAGAAATTAATAAATAAACCTACATTTGAAAACATATTCACAAATTGTTAATATACTATGCCGCGTCCAAAATTCGCCATTCCTCTTCAATTTTCACGCGGCCAGCTGTAGTTCGTTTCAGTATCAGACGTCAGTACGCTCCGATGCTCCGAAGCGTGTTTTGCTGTAAGAAGGTTATTTTGCCCGTAACCCCGTAACCGTGTGTCACACTATCACCAAAACTCATATATCGCCTTCACAATGTAACTAAATATCTTAATAAAGTTAAATTAGCGTGGGTGTGATGTAGGCCGGCCGCGATCGCTCGAGTTATGTTCCCCTGGACTCAGTTTAGGAAGTATATAGCTATGGGCCTCCCGGATTTGACGGTGAGTCGGTGTTTTCTTGAAAATGCTCTCTTTTAACGAATTTTGGCAAGTTTTCGTGTTTTATTTTTTTGGTACATATATTATTGAGTATTGTTGTTTCTAGAATAAAATACGTAGTGCGTTTATAATATGTATTAAATTATATATATATAGCATTTATTTAAAGATTTTCTTAGCACTGAAAGCTAAAATACATCCATAGTACGTTTACGTAGTTATAGAACAACAGTCAACAACACAATGTTCACTCGTGGCCTTGTTCATGCGAAATTTTGTAAATAATATTTCCAATGCAGTAGTTGATTTCAGCTACGAACTTTTGTGTAAATTTGCAGAGCTTTTGAAGCTTTTCTTTATTTTATATTGTTGTTTTTTTTTTCACTTTAATTTTATTGTCGAACAAGTTGACTGAAATACGTTTTACGCTAATACGTTTACAAAGTTTTTATTCTTTAAAACTTAAATAAATACAATATAGAATTTGGTAATATTTGAAATAATTAATAATTGAGATGAAATTAGAAATGTCGGTGATAGTGCCAATGTAGTATACCTTCGGAAGTTAATTTTAAACAAACTGTCGAATCAATTCAACACAAAAATAATAGGTAGATTGAAAATAAATGATTATATTGCTTACGTATAATCTCCATACATTTTATTGTTTGAGTAAACATGTATAAATTATATCTCGCAAATCTCACACAAAGAAAACCAATGACCTCTCTCTCATTTGAAAAAAAAAAATTAATTAGTATTTTCTACTATCTGCGTACAGTGAAACTGTTTATAATTTTAAAGTTTTGTTTTGTTCATAATATAGTTATTTATGTATACATTTAATACAAATAATAATTGTCCAACGAACCTTGTCTGACCTCTCGCTTATTGGCAACATCTGCGTAATAAAAGCGGCATTGGCGGTAGGTACAGGCGAACTCACTGCAATTCACTATTGTGAGCTTGTTACGTTAAGTGTTCACTCATTGTGTACACTCTGCCTTTGTACTTACATATATTATTATATTAGAGACTTAAACTTTTTCGCTCGCTTAAGCTTCTTTTTTATATTATAGCCAAGGGCAGTAGCGGCACTAGGGTGTGACTGTAACACGACGGTTGTGGGTTCGATCCCCACTCGAGGAAGTGAAATATTTATTTACGTTTATATTTCCATTTCTTTGCTCTGGTGTCGAGGCAAAGCGCGATGTTGAGTTCTGCCACTCAACAAGCGATGTCTCCAGAATTCGGCAGAAAGTGGGGAATGGAGTGTATTAACTTATTAAGACTAGGTTCCCTCTGCCTACCCTGCTAAGTGTGGGATACAGCGTGAAGCTGATGATAATATATATATATTTAAGAGAAAGTATCCTATTACCTTTCTAATATCACTAACAATATGTGTACAAAGTTTCATGATAAACAATTTGAGTAGCTGTGGCGTTTGAAGTCATCACCTCTCGTTGATAGTCGCACGCTCTTGCGCCGGGACGGTCAAACCACAAAAGTTTTAAGTAAAATTAAAGTGATTTAAGAACTTCACGCACTGTAAGATGATAAATTCTAATCAAAAATCTTATCGTATATAAGATTTGTTCTAAACCCTTTTACTGTAAATTATGATTCTCATAGTTTACTACTACTTCTACTTCTAATCTTGAGAACAAAAGTAGTACAGTAAAATATATATTTTCCAGAAATAAGTTCTTATTACTTGTTTAACTTATACTAGGAATAAAAAGTAATATTTATGAGTCGAATGCTGGAGAGTCAATTTTAATACGTAAAAATATAGAACGTTTCTAGAATTTGAACAAAGTGAAATTCTGCTTGTCAATATTTGTAATATGAAGACTGTCTTTATAGATTATTAGTGGACCAGGACGCGGCTACGCCTGCTTGAACTATAAAAATATTTATTAAATATATTTATGAAATTATTTTCAGAATTAGTTAGATTAATTAGAAAGTATAAGCCTAAATACTCGAAAAATAATAATAAGTAGAGACATATTATTAAAAAAAATATCTGAGTTATTGTAATGAATCAATAAAAGAAGTAAAAGTAACAAAAGGATATTCTTAGTATTAGAAAAAGTACCTTAGTATTAGTAAAGTATAAGTTAAAAAGTAGTAAAAGTTTTCCGTGCGTGCGTACATACTCGTAGATATCGACTGTATCAAATAACTAAACATTTTTCTATATTAAATACTTAGGGTAATTTTTGCGAGCAATATTAAATAAAATAAGAAGAAAACCAAAGTGTAGTTTAAATAAATTATAAACAGCAAATAATTACATAAAAATTAACAAAAGTTCGAAAATGTATGAAAATTTATAAAACCGTCAACGTCATCTGCCCGTTCGCGTCGGTCATACTGTGCCGCCCGAAGGCTAGAAACAAACAAACTTTGCAAACTGTTGCTTAGCAACGACAGTTGTTATTAACATGGCTGAATAAATTGCATGTCAAATTAGAAAGTATTTTAATTTATTAGTACATATGTAATATTATAAAGCCTATAGCACTTCTGAAGAATGCAGCTTTCATACAAAATAAAAACATAGTAAATCGGACCAGTATATCCAGAGCTCTTAGCGTTCAAACAAACAAACAAACTCTTCCGCTTTATTATATTATTATATAGATTATTGCGTAGTGGGTTTGATATCCACGGGGGGTTAAGAATTATATTTAATAAACCTTCGTCTTACGCCATATATATTTATAAGACGAAGTGTTTTCCTTTTAATTTTCTTTCATTCATCTCGAGTTCGGACGGAAAACGGAGAATAGAGTTTTTTGTTACTAAGTTTTTTCTGTCTACTGGCTAAGCCGTGTCGCTTAACGTGACGTGACGGTGTCGTCCCACATATATGTGGAACACTTAGTCTGTAGTTAAAAAAGGGATAAATTTACACTATATTGTTTTAAAATATAAACTGGCCAAGCGCGAATCGGACTCGCGCACGAAGGGCTCCGCCCACTAAAAAAAACCATAAAAAATCACATTGCTTATATGCGATCCCCCTTAATATTTATTTTATTATTTTTTTAGTATTTGTTATTTAGAGGCAACAGAAATAAATTACCTGTGAAAAATTCGACTGTCCAACAATTCAAGAGATACAGTCTGGTGACGGATAGACAGCGAAATCTTAGTAGTAAGATGGCGTTTTATCCATTGGACACGGAACCCTAATAAGCATTAGCAAAATCACTAACTTATTTTTATCCATGCAACAAAAGTAAAACCAGTAAAGTTGTTGCAACAGTTGTTAAAACTACTATAAACGCTTAAAATACAATGTTTGTATAATAAATCATGTTCGAAGCGTTGAATCCCAGCAGTGCTCGTGGACTTTCCGCGGGGAACTGGGGCGTTGTATATATTTAGACCGGCTAACTGAGGGCTACGCGCAGTGTGACTACTAGCTTTAACCAAGTGGAAAACTGATTTTCTAATGGTTTGATCGTTGGTGTCTTTACGTGTGTTTTTACGTTTTTGGTTTGTTTAAGTAGTTTAAGTGAGTGTGATTTTTTAATTTACTTTTTTGTAACGAGTAAGATAATATTTGTAGATATAAAGAAATAGATATTTTCTATATGAAATGCAAAAATACCTTCCAGAATTCGATGGAAAGTGGAAAATGCAAGTGTCTTAATGGGATCGGGGCTCCTTAACACTAGTTCCTAGGTTCCCCTTTCCCTACTCTACAAAGGTCATCGTTTCGCAATGAGCTTATGTCTGATTATAAGCTCGATAATTGTGGGTTCGATCTCTAATCTGACTTGTTGATCGCCACTGAACAAAATCTCAAAATTTTTCCGTCTCTACCCATCATATACTTACTTGAATATGGATGACAGATACATATGCTGTTTATATTTTCATATTTGCCACATTTGAGGAGATCCTTTATGAATTTGTCAAGAGGAAGCATTGCCTGTTAACATTTAATGGACATTATTAACCTCATTTTCCTGTCACGACATTATTTATAGCGAGTACAATAACAAGCAAGCAGTGCTGTTGTCGTGTTGAGAGTGAATTATATTCTATAATGTGTTGAAATAAAAATACATCACAATCTTTCTAAATTATTGGTACTTACCGTACGTACCTATAACTTATCAGTATAAATAAGTTTATTTTCTGCCAGTACACTATGTTCCTTTCTGTACCAGGAGGTGCGTGCTGAGCGTGACGTGCTCCAGGCGCGCATGTCGGAGCAGGCGCTGCGTATCTCGTCGCTGTCGGCGCGCCTGCAGCGCCAGCGCTGCGACGCGGAGGCGCTCGCGCACTGCGCCGCCTCCGACCTGGGCGTGCGCCTGCACGACGCGCACGCTGAGGTGAGTACCTATAGTAACTGTACCGGGGCTACAGTTGCTTAATTAATTAACATTAGTTAAGAACTATTTTAAAATTGAAAAAAAAATTGAGCTGTCACTCAGCGTTGCCGGATTTGGTCTCGGTGAAAATCAAAAATATTTGAACATTTTAAATAAAATAGCGGAATTTTTTTCGCCACATGTTTTTGATCGAACATTATGCCGCCGTAAGTTCCGCCACTTGACGCACAGTGTCTTGAATTCGGATAGTATGCGCAGAGCGGAATATCTTAACACTAAATTCTCTCTACTTACTCTGTTATATAAGAGATAAAAAGTTAAAGTAATAAGAACTAGTAAACAAATTTAAGAAACCTCTGTTCAGCAGGATTATCTTTTTATGTAATTCAGCTACTTAACGTAGCCTAGATTTCGGCCTAGACTACCTACAACTTCTCGCTAGTGCTAGTTACAGTAATTGAATAATTGAATCATCTCGAGTCATTTACTTGAATTAAATATTCATATGTGTGTATTTACCAGTTGTACATATATTCCATATTATGAGATTTTCTTCCGTAATCTTAGATACTGTTTTTGTTTTTTTTTTTAAATTATAAGTTATAAGAGAGAATTAAAATTAATATAATCTGATGATGGCGTCTGACCAATTACGATAGTTGATAGGAATGGTTATAATAGTATTTATTAAATATAAATTTCTGAACATTAGGTTCCCTCTGCCTGCCCTGATGTGTGCGGGATACAGCGTGAAGCTGATTTTTTCTTTTTTTTTAAATATAAATTTGGCACGAACTTGAATAAAAATTGGCAGTAGAAGGGCTATCTAAACAAATGAATAGCTAATTAAATATCAGTTAAATTTAATGTTTATATTTTTTTTATGCATTTGACAAATTTTATATTTATTTTAATTTAAAAATAAAATTATGGAAAAGATTAATTTTATCTGTAATGCATGTCTTGTACGATAATTTGCAGGTACAAAGGTTAAAAGAGGAATTAGAGGCTAAAGACAAACAATTGACCCGATTGAAACAGAATCTAGAAGAAAGAGACAAGAATGGCGACCAAAATCTGTTATACGGGAATTCGCGTAAGTTTATAGTTCGCGTCGAGTATATTCGCGTGTGACTGTACACACGACGATTATGCGTTCGATTCTCATTCGAAAAACTAAAATATTTAATATTTTATTTTTTCGCTCTGGCAACGAAGCAAAACGCGTCGTTGAGCTTCTGCCACCCAACATTCATTGCCTCCAGAATTCAGCAGAAAGTGAGGAACGGAAGTATCTTAATGGAAGTGAGTGTTCTATCACTGAGTTACCAGGTTACCTGTCCAGGTTTACTCTGCTGTGTGCGGTGCGGTGCATAATTACGTTAAAAAAATAATAACATAATATCTTGTTTTAACAAAAATGTAATTTCTACAGGTAATACAAAAGATAAAGTAATAGTATTAGAACGGGAACTATCCAAGGCGCAGACTAAGATAGCGGAATTAGAGGCCGCGCTCCGAGACAGAGACTTACAACTTAATGAAATTATGGGTACGTTTATGTGATTTTATATTTTAAACATTAGTAAGTGCGGCGTTTAGTTCCACCACGCAGGCACACGATGTTTCGAATTCAGATGGAAAACGGACCCTGCCATATACATTGTAATGGGTAACTATTTCTCTTTATTTGTTTTTTGTAGAGGAAAAAACGTAGTAGGACTATCTAGTTGACGTGTCCAATATTACAAAGGGATAAATTTTTGCCATTTGTCTACAAGACACTTATCAAATCTAAATTGATATTTACAAAGCTTATGGTCTTATATGTTATGTCGCATAAGACATTTACAACAACTTACATATATGTTTAACGCCCAGCTTGGATCATATCCAAGTTCGTTGCATCTTTTTAGGTTAACTGCACACCGTGACAGATCTGTCTAGACTTTACTAATTTATATTATGATTCATTCACAGCTCTTAAATTACAAGACGAAGATAATCAAAAAAGCGAAGCGATCGAGGCGAAAGCCTCGGGTCGCACTCTAAGCGACATAGTCTCTATATCGGAATATGATGAACAAGACCAACAAATGCGACGAGCGGAACTCAAAACTCTAAACTTAAGTTTAGCTCACGAACTCAAAGATAAAACTAACTTTAATAAAACATTGCCACCAGAAGTCCAAAAACCTAATATGAGTTCTCTAAATATAGACTTCGTTGATCATTTTGATATGAATTATACACCTCGGGCTGATTCGCTACCAGCACACTTAACGTCAACACAGAATAAAGATGGCTATAAAAGAAATGCAAATGAAACCACAATATTTGGTACAATTGATAAATTTGGTGATAGGGTGAAGCATTCTACGGAACATAACATACCAGATAACTGTTCAATGTATCCAAACAGAGAAGTCAGTGAGAGTAAAGACATCAGTGTTGAGCCCAAAAAAATCAACTTTTCTTTAGAAGCATCTGATAACAAAACTCAAGATGAATTCACGTCGTTACGTGAACTAGGCATCACGTTAGATGTAAAACAGGAAAACTTTCCAGATATTCTAACTCAACTAAAACATGAAATAAAAAAATCTAGAAATGAATTAGAAACTTGTAAGTCAGAACTTAAGAACGCAGAAGAGCAACTCTGTGAGTTCCCAGCGTTAAAAGAAGAGGTTGAAGAATTGAAAGGCCTTTTAGAAAATACTATGGTGACTATGGAGAATGATAAGAAATTTTATGAGAATCAATTAGAAAACTTCTCTTCCAATAAGAAGCTTCTAGAACAAAGACTAGAAGAACTTACACAGGACGCTGCTGAAAAGGCTAAAGATTTACACTTGCTTAAAGAAGATATTCTCCGTCGTGAGAATATGGTATTAGAGCTCGCCAAAGAGAAACGTAACTTAACAAATAAAATAAATGAACTGGAAACTACATTAAATGACATTCAATCTCGAAATACATCGTTAGAACAATATGAAATAGAAAACAAACAGCTAAGAGATAAAATGAATGAGTTAGAAAAGCTTGAACAAATGGTATCCGAGAAAAATCAACAGATTGACAGTTTAAATCAGCATTTGGACCGATTAGATGATTTACAAAGATGTCTCAACGATAAGACGGAGGAAATGGAAACTCTCAAAGAAGCTTTACATGGAAAAACCAACGAACTATTCCAAGTACGGGATTCAGTGGCTTCTTTGAATCGTGATATCGCAAAAGTTATAGAAGAAAACGATCAGCTAAGCTACGAAAATAAAGATCTGAAACTTAAATTATCCAAATTAGAGAAAGAACAAGAAAACGCGTCAATTAAATTACAGAACAGCGATACTGAATTAGAAAGACTGAACTCTATAAACAACGATCTGACATCAAGAATAGATGAACTAAAAGATCTGAACGACAAGCTCAAAGATAAAGAGACTGAAATAGAAATACTAAATGAGGATGTACATTCGTATCACAGTGAAATAGCACTATTAAAGGAACAATTAAAAATGATATCGAGGAGTCCCTCGCCGAGAAATAAGAATGACGATACAATGATAACGATGCGACAGGCGGTCAATGATAAGAAACAGTTGGTTAAAATTAAAAAGCAAATATCGTTGTTACAACATGAGCTCGATTTCCACAAGAAGGAATTAAATGATAAGGTAATATTTTTTGTTGTTACATTTCTATTCAATTTTAAACTTGTTAACACGATTCACTTTGGCTTGGCGTTGAGTTCCATTATTCCATACGCGTAGTGTCTCGAAAATTTGACAGTAGGGAGCAAATTGATTTGACCACACATTACTGCTGCTGCTGTATTCAGGAGACAGGGAAGCTAACAAAAGACAATATATCATATACTAGTGTAAATAAAATCCTGATCAAGTTCAAATTAATTAAACAGATTAATTACATGTCTGGACGTCGTTGTCGTTTATTATTTTCTTTATTAAATAATTGCTTCAACAGGCCTTCGAGCTAGCAAAGGCTAAGTTAGACCTGACAGAGGCGCGCACCAGCAGCAGTACTCTCACAAAACAACTACAAGACGCAAAAGACCGTCTTGACGAAGTACAAGCAAGGTTTGTAACTCTCTTTCAGCCTTTATTCTCTTATATTGTCTTATAAGCCTCACAATCATCACACACTATAAGCATCACAGTATACTCCTCCTCCTCCTAGTACCTTCCTCTCTCTGAGATAAGATATACTCTCTTCATCATAAACATATTCGTTTTCGGTACAGGACTATTTATATGCATTTATTAACTATTTATATTTTATTTTTTATACTAAATAATTGCCTTAAACTATGGATTATTTGACGTGAATATTTAAATAGTGCACAGATTTGTTTGATTGATTATATGTAGGACTTTTACTTATTCATTTTTTACTTTACTTTTTACTTTTACTTTTATGATTAATTTTTCCTTTGCAAAAGTTTCGAAAACTTTACATATTAATAAACGTTGCGTATTTGGTGCATTTCCCGCAATATTAAAAAAATGTGTAAATGTATTTACACATTTTTTTATATTGTTTGTGCACCAATGAGCGATGTTTCCCTAATTATCTAAAAATGTATAAAATGTTATCGAAAAGCGGCCTTTTGACATAAGTACAAGTGTATAGTGTTATATTTATTATTAATACTAAGGAAATGTCCAAAAAAATATATATTAATTTTATTCTTATAGTAATATTATTCTATGTGGTTTCAGGTTGCGTGAAGAGTCCAATATAAGTGAGTTAAAAGAAAAGCTACGAGACAAAGCGGAGAAATGTCAGGAGTTAGAGGCTGAGCTGATGCATATGAGGGAAATTGTTGAAAGGTAAAGTAATTAAAAAATAAATTAATTTCTTTGTGTTTTTTTTACAAGTTTACGACCTGTTTGCATAATTTGTAATTTTTTATGTTTAGGAAATTGATAAATATCTTTAATATTTAAATTTTTTTTTTATTATTCCGCAAGTTTGTTTATCAGTAACATTAATAAAAACTTCACAATATGCAAAACAAAAATGCATGTATATTGTAAAATTGTTAAATCTAATATTTGTATAGAAAACCCTGCATTTATTATTATAAAGCCATTACCATTAAATATACAACAGGCTACGTCAACCAACCGTAGAAACAGAGACGCAGGCGCAGAGAGAGGAGAGTAGAGCACTCGCAGTGAGGTCTCCCACCGCGGAGCTAGAACGAGCTCTCCGCGACCAGCTCCACTACTCGCATGCACTCGACGAGGATATTATGGAGCAGGTAGCGGGTTCAAATATCTTCGCTTAGGAGTTTTTATGATTGTTTGTATACAAAATATATATAAATATAAATACATACAAATTTCTATGGGAATCGAATCCTTTATTGCTTGTTTATATGTTAGTTATACACTTGTTTATATGTGAGTTTTGTTTTTTTTTTTCCTCCAGATTTTATCAGCAAGCAGCGATGAAAGGGACGACATACCACGCCTGGCATTAAATACTTCCAAGTAAGTATTTATTATTGTCATACACTCAAATATCTTCTTTTGATCAACCATCCATCTAATCCTCAGTACTAATAAAAATAATGTTGTATTGTTTTTTTTTTGTTTTGTAAAATGTTTACTTAATTCTACTAATATTAAAGATATGAAAGTTTGTAAGTCAAAGTGGCACAAACACCCATCATGCTTGTTTCACTTTGAGGCAAAAAGTACTTAAAAAATTTAGATGAAACTCTACAATAATATAGCTTCTACTATAGAATAACACATATTACAATTTATATAAAAAATATATATTGTTTAGCTATAATACAACAGCTAAAGCGGGCGAAGCCGCGTTTAGGTCAAAAGAATAAATGTCTAACATATATTTTTTAATCTGTACAGTAGATCAACAAGCTCAGTGCAGTCTTCGTCGTCGGAGCGCTACAGTCGCCTGCGGAGTGAAAATGAAAAGTTGGAAATGCAGTTACGACACCTGGAGTGTCGACTGCAGGATAAGGACGCGCTTATTAATGAACTTAATAGGTAAATATTTATTAATGTATGTATGGATATAAATAGATACATATATGTATCTCATCTTACTCCCTATTTTTTCCCTAGGATAGGCAGGGGGAACCTAGTAATCCATTGTTAAGATAATTTTGTTCTCCATTTTTTTCTACTTCAATCCTGCACATATATTAATATAGATTAATTAATTAAACCAACTTCACACAGTATTCCGCACACAGTAGGGTAGGCACAGGGAACCTTCCACTTTCCGGAAAATTTTAGGCAAAGTATTCTCTGTTCAGTGGCGGAACTCAACGCCTCGCTTTGCCTCGAAACTACAGCGAAGAAATGGAATTATAATTTTATTAGTACTAAGAATTTTTTAACTACTAACGTTTGTTCTAACTACTGAACGAATTAAGAAAACCTTGCGGTATTCTTGCATGTGAATGCAAGAAAATATAGGGAAGTAGGACCCAATGCAAATATAATATTATTTTCTATAAAATAATTATATAAAATGTATTAGTAAATTCGTAATTATATATTTAATTGGCAGGGTTCGCGACAAGCTATCAACGGAGGTGCAATCAGCGCGGTTACGTCTCGACGCCGAACGGGACAACTCAGCGCGCCTCGCTCTATTGTTAGACGCACAGAAGGACAACTCGGATACTTTACATGTATGTGTATTTTGTATTTTATATAAACATATTATTTGATTGAAATTTACGCGATATATTTGTTTTTTTCTTCTATCTTCATGCTGTATCCCGGTAGACAGAAGCAACCTTGGAACCTAGTGTTAGGACATATCGATATATGAAAATAAAGAAATATTGTATTTTAATAACGTTAATACATTATATTTTTGATCTAGTACAAATTAGAAAAGGGAAAAACCTACTAGTATAAAAAATTTGCATGATAATGGCAATATTGAAACAAAGTTGATATAAGTGATGTGATATATTATTATATTTTTCATTAATATAAATATCAAAACACTTAAGTTTAATTTATTTGGATAGTCAGAAAGAACGGATTGACAAACGCTACTATCTCTACTTTTGTTCTTCTTTTATTTTCGGCTCTAATTTACCGATACCTACTTTTATCATTTTTTTTTAACAGAACCAAGACTCAAACATGATAGAAATGCTAAAACGTCGTTTAGAAAGTGCAATGAAGTCAGAACTAGAAGTGCAAGAACGGGAACAGGAGTTACTACAACGTTTACACCAGTTGGAACGAGCTTTACCGCCCTCTACGCCCACTGACCAGTTGCAGCAAGAGGTTAGATGTTTTGAATGTCATTTGTATGTGTGCATAGGTTCACTCTATATCCCGCACATAGCGATTAGACCGAGGGAATAAAGGTATCTAATGTTAGGACACTCTGTCCCTATTAAGACTTCCGTTCCCCACTTCTCCGCCGGATTCTGATGGCGTGTTTGTTGAGTAGCTGAACTCAACGCCGCGCTTTGCCTCGTTACCGAGGAAATTAAAATATTAAATATTTCATTTCTTGATTGGAAATCGTTACCACACTGTCGCGTTTACAGTCGCAAGCGAATACCTAAACATTAGATGTATATAGTTATTGTAGGCATTTATTCTCCTTAGAGTGTTATAGTGTGTGTTAAAAATGAAGATTAGAAAATATCTTGTTTTAAGGTCTATGCAACTATTTAATTCTCAGTACTAATAAAAATAATATTGTACTATAGTTTATACATTCACAGTCTGTATAATTTTAAATATCTCTTTCTCAGTTAAAATAAGAACCCATAATTTACCATATACTAAGTGATGAGCAAGAGTGATGAGTATTTAGTTAGTTAATATTTTTAAACTTCTATTATGTTCAAAAATATATATCTGTTTACAGAAAGAGCGAAGTGCGCGCTCAGCCAGCGAGGCGTCCCTAATGCGCGCGCGGCTCGAGCTCGAGCAGCGGCGCGGAGCCGAGCTGGTGGCCGCGCTCGAGGCGGCTCGAGCTCAGCAACGACGTGACGCCGACGCTCTCACGCAGCGCTGTGCTGCGCTTAAAGCGGAGCTCGCTGAGTTGAGGAGGTAAGGCTGTCGTTTTTGTAAAGCGTTTTACGTTTGTCCTAGTTAACATGTATAATAATGGACGCAGATGCGCTTACACAGCGCTTCATGTAGAATTCACTAAATTAAAAAGGTAAGACTGTTGGTTTTATTGAATGGCTTTATGTTTGTATATTAAGTGCTTATTGACATATAATAATTATATTATGGTAAAATATATTTACATTTTTTTAAATAAGGTATTAACAACAATTTGTATATTATAACATTCTCTTTGTCCGACAAAATATACATTGTCATAGAAAAAATAGGGACAGTCATACGATAGGAACGAGAAATAAAGATAAGCTTGTCACACCAAGTTTTCGCCTCCAAAAAGTTAATAAATCCTTTATGGGTCTGAGTATACGTGTATATAATAAAATTCCGTAGTGTGTTCTTAGTTTGCCACTACAAAAAATTAAAATATCTGTAAAAAAAATTCTAACAAGTAAAACATATTAAACTGTTCAAGAATATTTAGAGGATAAGCATGTATGGAATTAATATCTATTGAATGTCAGGCAGGATAGCTGCCAGCTAATGTAATAGTAAAATATACCATTGACTTTGAAAAGAGCAACTGTTGAGTTTCTTGCGGGCTTTTCTCGGCAGAACTGCCTTCCGAACCGGTGGTAGCTTTTTGTTGACATGTACATTCGACGATTCAAAAGTGCTTTTATAGTTTATTTCAATAACAAAAAAAAATCCCTTTCTGTTCACTATGTCAATAAATATTTTATTGATTATTTATATAATTTCTTTTAGACAAAAACATGAGACATCAGTAGAGTTAGCGCGCGCTAAAGAAGTGTTACACACGCAGAGCGCCACCATCATACGACTTGAAAGAAAACTGGCCGCCGGACGGAATTTGATTAATAACGTGAGTATTTACGCAAAATACTTAATTACTACAAAAATATAATTTTAAAATTTTTTTTGGAAGCGGTGCCTTAACACTAATACCAGATCGATTAAATTAAAATATTAAATATTTCATTTCCTCGAGTGGTAATCGAACCCACAAAATGTTGCGTTTACAGATAAGACACGCAGATTTTTTGTTTGTAATAATATTTTTTTATAAAATAACATTTGATTTTGATTTTTTCTTCTTTCATCACTAAATAAGTAATTATGTTAATATTTTTCTAGACGGATATAGAAAACGAGAAAACAGATCTAGCTAGAGAAATATCGACACTACGACGATGTCTCGGTGACAGCCCGGAGTTGTTGCGCTTGCAGCAACAGCAACTACAACAGCAACAACAACAGCAAGACCACGATAAAGAGCAAGCTGTAAGTTTTAAGAGATAGAAATTCTTGAATTGTTGTTTTTTTTTTAAATAATATTATTTACATGTTAATGCCATATTGAAATAAAAGTCCATTTCAAATTATTTTATTGTTATATTTATTGTCATTATTGTTATATATGTTCAGCTAAAATAAAGTTTATTTAATTATTAAATTCGCGGCTCATGTTAAAAAAACAAACAATTTAAAATATCGCTTTTAATATATTAAAAACATAAAAAATATTACATAAATAATTGTAATTCTATTTAGTGTGATCAATTTGCAAATCGCTAGTGTCCAAATAATCAGTGACGCGAGTGTCACGAGCGTCGCGACACTCACGGTCAGTGTCGCCGTACTGCGGGTGCAGCGCCCACAGCGCCAGAGCGTGCACACACGTCAACAGACCGCATACCGTGTATAACAGAGCGGTGAGAGCTGCCAGTAGGGCTGGTTGGAGACGCCACGTAGTGTCTCCGCTCACCGCTCGCCAGCTTCTCTCTGTCCATGTACGGAAGTACTGACATAGGTTGCTGTATAAAGAAAAGACACAGACATATAAAATATATACGAGATAATATACATGACAGGGAAAAAATATATATATTCTCAATCTTAGGTTTAACTTTTTCAAATTTTAATGACTTTTTGGTTACTATTGTTGTATATAATAGCTTTTACATAATAAACACAACACGTTGACATAGCTATTGAAATATTAAAATATACTTCCAAATAAACTAAGGCATTTAATTTAAATAGATAGACAAATAAATTTAATTAAGTAATATAAAAAGAAAGCAAAATTTTAACTTAAAAACAAATATCAATATAAACAAAAGAAAGTACCGTAAAGTAGGCAAAGCGGCGCCCAGTAAAGCCACGAGTGCGTGCAGCACGTGCGCTGCCGCCACTGATAGTACCCATGCGCACACGAGGTATGGCGGCCAGCGAAAACTACCTAATGTTGCTATAAATAATAAATTACATTAACCATTGAAATAAAAAAAAACTGTAAAAATGCTTAGAGATTCTGAGAAAATTCAATAGAATAGGCAATTCAATAGAATTCAATAGAATATGATAGCACCTACTCGCATTATAAAGATGGTGACTAACTGAAACTACGTAATGTAGAAATTATGAGAAGATTGAGTAAATCAATAATATATACCACATACAGAAACCAACATAAGACAAATATATAAACCAACGGAAACTGCCGAACTTTTCTAATGGAATAAGCTAAATTTTTTAAAGGGTTTTTAGATATTTTTGTAAATTTTGTATAACGAGACCGAAGGAATCAGAATGTTTAACAATTATTTTTTTTGTGGAAATCAAATTCACAACCATCATGTCTGTTAATTCAGAACAAAAATAGAAAGTATCATGTAATTTCCAATAATAGTTAATACTATATACAAAGGCAAATCGAACCTTGGACCAGCTCCTTATTCCCTTGAGCAAACAAATCGGATCGTATGTACTCGCTGGATAAACGTGGTTTAGCGAACGTCTGTATTGCGTGATCAGAGGTAGTTCTGATGCGGGAACGGTCTAAGTCACAGGGCTTCGTGCGTGATGACTGGAAACATAGTAAATATTATATTGATAATAATTATAATAGTATAAAAAAGTTATTTTTCATTCTGGTTTCCAACGGAAAATAGAGAATTGGGTAGTGTGAAGCGTAAAGAACAAATAAATTTTATTTTTTATAATTTATAAAAGAAAACAATTCTAATTATATAATTGAAAATATATAGCTTTAGATAACTTTGTAGGTTTCTTCAACTTAGAAACACATATTTAAAATTAGGCAAAATTAAAATAAACTGTTATTTCTGCAGATAATAACATCAACTCGACAAATAAAAAAACTAGATGTAAGCGAAAATACTTACAGTTGGTGAAATTCTAGCAAAGGAGCTTGACGCATTCTTATCTTTTTCTTTCTCCTTGCACTCCACTTTAATTTCTTTCATGTTTAGTTCCGTTTTGGTAAACGATGGGTGGTCGCCGCACATGCTTAGAAAAAAATATATTTTATATACCTTCTTTTCATAAATGCCTTGGGTGAAGGTTTTTTTAATTGAGCGTGATTGTACAAAATGCAGCATATTAAAACGTAGGGTATTAGAACGTACGTACGTAGTATTAAAAAATTACAAACATTTATGAACATAATTGTAGATTCAAATTATAGTAAGAAAATTTTTCTTTTTAATATTATAGTTTTCATTATAAAAATAATGCCTAAATAATGTACAGCGTTAAACACTGGCATTAATTAGCGATTCTAGGTTAGGCGGAAAAACGGATTGATCTTACAACTGTACGCTATCGTTCCATTTCTCCACCCCAAAAAAATGCGAGAGATATGTAAGGATACACAAACAAATATGTGGTCAATTAATATTGAAATAAAACCCGCATCACAGGTATATTATCTTATATTCTTCTCTCTTTTATAATATCTAAATATTGTACTTACACCATGTTAGGTAATTTAAGTTCACGATCTATTTTCGACGGCTCCATTTCTTATATATTTATACGCAATTTCAATTTACTTTCCAAATATCATAATAATAATAAATAAATAAATAAAATATATGAAATATTAAAATATTAAACGTATTTTTTCGCGGCCATAATACTACTGACAAATTGTTAATTTGACAGTTAATTTTTAGGACATTTTATTTCTTTATTTAAATTTTATGCTATGCAATACTTAAAAAGAGTGCAAAAAGATTTTTGTTACTGTATTTGATATTATTATTAAATGAATTATTTTTTAGTTTTTTATAAAAAAACTTAAAAATAACATTATTTAAAAACAGAACATAATATTAAGTTCTATCTTTCTGTTAAAAAAAAAGTTTAACATGATTTTGATCATCGTTGAATTTTAAGTAATGCCGTATGTGCAAAAAATGCTGTCGTCTTTAAGGAGTTTTTTTTATCACGATAAAGAGCAAATTAAGTAAGGATTTAATAAGTTGTTCTAATAATATAAAAAAAAACTTGGCTAACAGAAACCTGTTACTATTTCATTGTTGTACATATAACTAAACATGTTTACAGCTTATAAAATAGATAAAAAAATTAATTCAAGTAAATGAAATCAACCTTCACGCTGTATTCCGCATACAGCAGGGTAGGCAGAGGGGAACCTAAAGGGGTAGGAATTTAAAGTAGTGATGACAAAAACACGGTATATTCATATATTTATGTTCAAGAATATTAAGCTAAGGAAAAACAATAAAATTAAATACATTATTGTCTCCATAGATCCGCTACCTCCACAGTCGTTGGGCTCGCTCGGAGAGTTCCCGCAAAGCCCTCATTTGGCAGAAGCGGTACCTGCAGCGGGTGGTCGCCGGGTACACGGAGCTGGAGAGGAGATACAGACTGCCGGCCAGTGAGGCAGCACAGCCTATGAAAGGTGTTAAGCGGTTTAGGTGAGTTTATATTGATTGTTATTATCTTTATTTCTATTTAATACGTTATTCCGTACATACCATTGTAGAGTGAAGACGTTACGTTTTGCCTTATTACCAAGACGATAATATTAAATATTTTATTCTCTGTACCACGACGGCTTCATCTATTTTATGTTTTATTCCAACAATCAATGTATCGTACATTACATTTTAAAATATGAATTTGTCTAAATCAAATTCTGTTGAAGCTATATAAGTTTAAGGTTAAATAGTGTATTTAAATAACTTTGATAATTCACTTTAGCAAATATGTGTTATTGTATTTTTAGTTCATTTTAAGGGAACGATGGGACTGACATTTTTGTATTTTATTTACTTAAAAAGTCCCTAAATAAAAACAGAATTAAATAAATATATATATGAATTAATAAAAGGAATTGTAATTATTTATTTTATAATAGTGGATAATTCTTGCAGTGAATTCATGCTAATAGATAAATGTTAAACAGTTTTTATTGATGATTAAATGAAATTTTAAAGAGACGATTTTATATTGAAATTGAACTCCTATAATTTATGTTACTTTTAGCAGAATATTTTTATCATGTACAATGAATAAGATATTTACCTGTCTTCCAGAATGATAGATGTTCATGCCTTTATATTTATTGACTTTTGCATTTTGCTTTTTACAACAACAGTTTTTATAATATGAATTCCCAGATGCATAGCGTGGGCAGCGATAGCGTCTTACCGCATGGGTTTCCTGGTGCGTCGCCGCGAGCAGACGCGCGCGGTTGCCGCCGCCGCGCTTGCGCCGCCCACGCAAGCGCCCGCACCCGCCACACCCACGGTTACACCCTCCACGCCCTCCAACAAACAACATGCCCGAGTGAGCGGGATCACGTGAGTACCATTTAACTTTATCTACAGATAAACTATTTATAAATTGAATTGAATGATGGCGCCGGTTTCACAGAGGATCGGAGATAGACGTTCGCCGTTGCTGCCATTTTAAATTAACTTTCCTTCTAAATTATTTTTCGTTGAAAGTTGATACCAACTAGATTTTATTTAAGTGTATAATTAAGTGCAACAGTTTATTAAGTATTACCTACAAAGAATTAGTGCATGGACATTTAATTGTTGGTTCTCTTGTTTAGGTTATTAGTTGCATTGTTTTATTTTTGATTAAGGTTTTCATATTTGTATAATCTTAGATGAATTACATTGTGTTGGGCATTACTTATTCCCAAGTAACTTAGTTATAACTTATTAGTAAGTTAGGACAGGACATTTACAAATTATTTTACTACTCAAACAATAATAAAAAATGTTCAAGAGAAAATACTTATCAAATGTTAATTAATTATACTTAATTAATGTAAAAACAATAATTACTTTAAGTCACTTAAAATATTAACATAACCAATACGCTTTCTAGAACGAATAACAGATACGTAGCGATATATATTTTACTTTCATAATTATATTTATTGCAAGAAAAAATAAAAGTATAATATTATATTGTTTCAGGACGCCATTTTCATCGACGCCTCCCTTACGTCGCCTGCACGAGCGCCTCAAGCCCTCGTCGCCGAACTGTATGTTACACTTTACACTATACTTTACTTATTTTATTTATATTTGGACACTTAAATGTGGCACCTAGTTAAAATTTTAAAATAAAACAAATTATTACAATTACTGTGAAGTACTTTACAGGGTATTAGGGCTGCTTATGCCGCCATTATACCAATATATAACAATGTTAAAACGATGTTTTATCACAATAAAAAAATAATAACATTTTAATTCTTAATGCTCTTCTATATGTAAACACATTTTACAAACCTTATTAAAATATTGGATTTGATATTATGATCATTTTACACTTCGCCATTGTTACACTTTTGAAATGAAATTCTTTAACTGGATTAATCATACACTTTTGTAACATTATATGGTAACAGGTAGACTCCACCACGGACTACTGCAGAGTGTTCGAAACGTTGGGTCTCGAAAAATCTATAATACTAACGATTCGAGAATAACCATATTAAAGAGAAATGTTTGTTTCACGTTATGTTGCAGTACCTGAATCAGTGCGTCGGTCACCGTTCAGAGCAAACTTACATCCTGAAGAAACTTTAACGTCGAGGTAAACTTAAATTATATTTATTTTTAAAAATACTTAAATTTTTACATTAATTTATAAACACGTGGACATGGGCGCATGGACGTGGACATCTATTATATTCGAGGCCGTCGTGGCGCATCGTCACAACGTCTTTGGTTGTAAGCTCGATTCCTACTCGGTGAAGTTAATTATTTTTATTGGCCCGCTCTGCTCGATTTTTGCAATTTAACACTATAATAATATAATATAAAAAATATATCTTATCCTTTACAGGTCACCTCGCGGCGACGCGGCTTCGTACCTACACCGACTAGATGCTGTTACCAGACGCTTACGAGATGCACACACTTAACTAATACGTCATGGGTTCACATAAACCCACTTAAAACCAATCATAACCAGGGTTCCACTAATTAACCCCTGTGAACACATCAAATTTAGTAACCATTTGGTGCTGGTTGCGACTTGTGGCAACCATCTCTAACCATTTGCAACCATATTTACAATCTTTATCCATTGGTTACTGGTTTACACAAATAGTTAAAAAACCTTCCCAACGCATTTTATTTAGTTTAAGAGTAGAATAGTGCCAAATTGTATTAGTTTTATATATTATTATTATATTGTTACTTAATTTATTATTATTTTTTGTTTTAGTTTTAGTATGACTTTGTATGAATTGTTGTTTGAAATGTAACTCCGCCTAAGAGTGGGCTATGAATAAAACGTCCGTTGTTGCCTTACATACATACAAACATACAGCCTGCGAAGTATAAGCTGAGCTTTGCTATAATACAAATATACATTTAAGTGACCAAATATAACAAAACAAATGATTCATTGTTAACACAACAAACATAATCCATTATGCCAAAGTAAAGATTATGAAGATACAAATTGGATGTTAGATTTTTTTATTGATATTCAGATTTATTCTTATAAAATAATATTATAATAGTAAATGTTATTTTATAAAAATAATTCTGACTCTACTCTTAGTGATTACTCACACGAGTGCGAAGCTTAGCTTACGCCTAGCTAACTGTACATACATATAAACTGTTTGTATTCATATACATGACTTATATTAGATATCCTTATGTAATACATTATTTTAAAACATGAGTGAAATATAAATAATAAACAAAATAATGTATGATGTATGAAAAAAGTATTTTCTTAATAATAGATTTTTTATTATATGTGTCATAATTTAGCACAATTTCTTGCCATATATCGTTAGCGTATGTTTGTTTGTTCATTTTCTATATTATACTTATATGTAAATATTATATATACTAAGCACGACAGTACAATTAGGCTAAGTAGGCTACGACACGACACGACCGAACATTCTCGAACGTTCCACGACTTTCGATTTTTTCTAGAATTATTTTTTTTATATTTGTATGGAAATTAATTATTTTTAACTTGTTTTTTTGTGTAGTTTTTATTATACCTTTGACTTCTTATGTTTCAAAGGGACCGTTTTTTGTAAAGCGATTGCTATATTTAAAGATTCAGTAACAATTTTGTAATGTATATTGACTTGGTTTTTTATTATTATTTTTAAGGTACTTCTGGTAATTAATGATTCCTTTATTAATAGCGATCGTTATTTGTAATCTATAAACAATATATGTACGCCAAAGGTAAAAAGTATTAAAATTGTGTTGACATTACATTTGACATATAGTTTTTTAAAGGTTCACTTGTTATACATATTATCTTAATATTGTAGTTTTTCTTTTATAATTAAATAAGAAATTGAGACTATATATAGTTGTTGCTTACATTTTATTTCATGTATTCTTTATTTTAATTCTCTATTGAACATCTTTTGGGATGAAAATAAAACTATTATTATAAAAGAAACAGATTAATTTAATAAAAAAATATATATATAACAAGTGTGCCAAAACATCCACCGCTCGACAATCTACACTCAAGCGACCAAAGATTATAAATAAATAATGTAATAATAATAATAATTATATTAAATAGCTTTAGTTACTTTTATTTTACGTATTAAGAAAACAACAAAATTGTATGAAACCCATCGAGATGTATAAAATAATTAGTAGTGTAGTATAGACGATAATTAAAGAACATGACGGTTCTAGTCACGGCGAAGGTGCCATATCGCAGCAACTGCAGACACTGGACACTGCAGACATCACAAATACTCCGGATATTGCAGACACTGCAGAGATATGACGGTGCCATTTACGAACATTGCAGTTACATACTGCAGTTAGAGAGGTGCCATATTGCGGACACTGCAGACACGAACACTAGTGGTGGTGATGGTGCCTTATTGTGGACACTGCGGATAGTGACACTGCGCACTGCGCCCACAATAAAACATTATTTTGTATTAATTTGTTTTATTTGCGCTGCGCGAGTGATGTTAGCGTCTCCCTCTGCGGAATTAAATTAAAACATTTACTACAATGGATCATTTATATAATGAAATTGTTATGGTGGTAGAACTGGGACATTAATAATTGAGCCTAGTTGTGGCTAGTTGCCATAAATGTACGACTAAACGCGACAGGTTGTTGGTTCGATTCCCACTCGGGCAAATGTTAAATTTTCTATTTCTCCGCTCTGGTACCAAGGCTAAACGTGGCGTTGAGTTGCCACACTCAACACAATTCCTCTTAAATTCGATCGATAACTAGGTTCCCTGTGCCTAACCTGCTTTATACGGGATACAGCGTGAAGTTAAAAAAATAACTACGAGTACCTCGGGGTTTAATTGCAGACCATTGACAGGCCCTTCTCGCTTGTACGCCTCCACCTCTGCCATCTGTATCGACTTAGTCGCATTCTATAAATTCATAATATTTTAATAAACATATTAAAAAGTTAATAGATAACTAATATTTAAATTATTTTATTTTTTTCAAATCAATGATGTTGAAAATTTTAATTATTTTTAAATTAATAAACTGAATTCCAATAATATAAATAGTATGCATGTGTTCACTATAACTAAATAGCATAATGTGTTCTTAGTCACAAGCAAAGCGGCGCTACTCAACGCACAATGCCTTTAGAATTCGGCTGAAAGTGAGGAACGGAAGTGTTTTAATGAGAAAGGAGTATAGCAACCCTAGGTTCACAGGTTCCCTGTGCTTCTCTTGTTGTGTGCGGGATAAAGCGTGAAAAGACTATACCAAGTAAAATTATAATAACAAAATTACCTTTGTGCTTACTTGCAGACCATTCTCAGGAGATCTCTTACGGTTCCCTTCCTCAACCACATTTATTCGTCTGTACGCTGATTTCGGTAATTCCCGCTATACAAATATAGTACAATATTATTGTTAGAGGACTTTAAAAAAAATAATAAATTATTATTTTCAATATAACTATTGCAATTAAATTTAAAAAAAAGTAAAGATTTTTGCTTAACTGGTTTCTCTCTGTCAGCCCCTCTCAACACTATTAATTCTGTTTATTTAGAAATATTACATTTATCAAACTAGTGTTTTGTGTGTTAATAAACTAAGTTAAAAATAAACAATTACAAAAAGCTTACTTCGACAAGATGCAGTCCCTCCTCCCCCGGCTCCGCGTACAGCCGGTACATCTTGCAGTAACGCTGTACATAAACAATTCATATTTATAAAATATTAATTAAAATTACATATCATTAGAATTATGTAAGAGTGTTATCAAAATTGCTATAACCACAAATGTTAGCAAAGGTTTTTTTTAAAATATATTTGGGCTTTAACACTGTTCAAGTGTAGTCAATTGTATGTATAATAATATACCTTCTTAGCCAAACAACTCATTAAAAATCATATTTTATTTTTAACTTTTAACAAGTACTTATCTATGAAAACCCGACTCTTGCGTCGTTCGAAAGATTTTTATATGTACGTTTAAATATGTAAAACTGCACAAAGGATTTGGATGTGACTTTTACTAAAAGATAGAGTGATTCAAGAGAAAAGTATATAAAACAGTCATTCATATTATACTAGTGTAGTCCTCAGTTTCACTCTGTATCCTGTATTCTACAGGGTTGACGGAGGGAACCTAGTTTGAATTTCTACGCAAAGAGAGGATATCAAAATATTAAATATTACACATCCTTGATCAGGAATCGAACCCACAACCTGCCGCGTTTACATCCATGCGTTCGTGCCTCTGGCCTCAACTATATCACTCAAATCCACTAACGTCGATAGCCTTATCCAGCGCGAAAGTTGGCCTGCCCGCCTCCTGCGCCTCCCGTAGCAGGTGGTCAGCGTGCGCGAGCAGTGCGCAGTCGGCCGCGCGCAGCTCCCGCTCGGCGCGCTCGCCGTAGAAGTAGCGCGTGTCAGCGCGCTCGCGATCCTCGCGGGACACGCGCTCGCACTGAAAGGTATTATACACGACATATCAGTCGTTGTGGCAAAGCCAACCCAATGACCCCCGCATACTGGCCAATTTTTGGGACATACTTAACGACCGAACGCCGCGTTTTGTTTTGTTGCAAGAGCGAGGACATGATCATCAAACATTCCCACAATCGTCACGTTTATAGTTAACCGCGGGGTCGCTGGACCAATATTTAGTAACCACAAGTAGTCTTTATGTAGGGTTAATTATTACATTTCAGTCACTGCAGTTCATAAAGAAATTATTTATTTTTAGGACACTTTGTGTCCAGAAGAGGGAAATAAAGATAATTCATCCTTCCTAATGGTAAAGGAACCCACAACCGTCAGGCTCTGTCCCACGATATCATACAACTGCCTTACATATAGCTTGCGCAGGTCCTCTCTGTACTCTAGTGTCTTGCGAGTTTTCTCCTCTCGTAGTTTTCGTTTGAAATCTTCGTGAAGTTCCACGTTTTTAAATCTGTAAACAAAAAGCGCATTACAAGTAAATATCCAATTACAAAAATACAAGCCTATGTAGGTACAGTCATGAAACAGAAAAGATAGCTTTAAGTTTTGAGGCTGTCCTGCGCTAGGGCACAATGGTGTGACTGCAGCGCGATGGTCGTGGGTTCGATTCCTATTCGAGGGAATGAATTAGGTTCTCTCTGCCTACTTTGAATTGCCTAATTTAATCATGTTTTTTACTTTAAAGTGTAGGTTTTATTAGTCATTATATCTTGGTGATAAAGGTTTTTTGTTTGACTCATTTATTCAATAAAATTTCCAAATGGATAGCTTAAAGTTTGCATTTGAATTTTGTGAGGAAGGAGCTGTTACTAATATAAAAAAAAATCAAATTCAAATAGCATTTGGTAATAATACCTACACAGAACATAAAAAAACTGTATAAAAAAGTCCACTTATTGCCTCCGATTCTTAGCAATAAAAACTAGCACTTGGGCGGTACCCAAAAGACGCGGGTTCGAACCCCGCTTCTATTTTTTATACATTGCACAAACCTATTAACAAGCTCCCATCGTTTCTGCGTGTGCAGGTCTTGTATGCGCTGCTTTTCCTTCTCCTCGTACAATTTCCTGTCCGTTATACGTTGTTGCCGCGCTTTCTCTTGTTTGTTACGTAGTGCTGTGCGCGCCGCCTCCGCGCTGTACGAATTATTATATACATATTATATCGTTCAATTTTATAATTGAATTTCTACATTTAAGACGCTTTCGTGGCGCAGGGACAGAAGCGGGTGGCTGAACGCGGTTGTTGTAAGTTCGACTCCCATTTGAAGAAATTATATATTAAAAATTTGCATTTCTTTGCTTTGGTATCGAGGCAAAAGCACCGCATTATACGTCGCTACACATACGCCATGCTTCCAGAATTCGGCGGAATGTGGGAACCGGAAGTATTTTAATGAGAACGGAGTGTCTTTACATTAGGTTCCCCGGTTCCTTCTTTACACCATATGTGGGATGCTACGCTATGTGCGGGATACAAGATTAATGTAAATAAATTAAATGATAAATACAAATAAATACTTTGAGAACACAAGGAGAAAGTATATAAGTAATAGTAAGGACTTCCTGCTCAATTTTTAGATATAGTTGAGCAGCATTAAGAATTTAAGTACTTAACATTGTTTATAACTTAACCAGAGTGATTAATATGAGTAAAAATAATTGTTATTAGTTTAACTCTACAATCGTCTTGTTAATTATTTATTTCTTAAGTCATTAAGTATCTATTTCTGTTTACATATGTTATAAACAAATGAACATTTCTAATAAACTAGGTACCTACCCTACCTACCCCACTATGTATAATTTCATTGAGTTTCGAACACAGATCATGCTTAATAACAATTATTTAGATTAAAGGATCCTGTGGCGTGCTATTGCAAACGCAACGCTCGTCGGTTCGATTTGCATTCAGGAGAATGAAATATTTAATATTTTTATTTCCTTGCTCTTGTAAGGATGCATAGCGATATTAATTAAAAAATTGTTACATAGCTTCCTTCTCCGCGACAGCTTTTTCTAACGCCGCGCGTTCGAGGGCATCGCGCGCCGCTCCACCTGTCTCCAGCTTAGCGCTTATGTTCTGCAATATCTTCATTCTGTCCTCTTGAATCTGTGTGTTTATATGTTCATAGACATTTATATATGTTTATTTATTTTTATCATTAATCTATCTATTACAATATATAGATTAGGTTTAACACCCAATGCCCGAATTTACGAAATGAATGAAGATATATATTACTTAGAATATCTATCTTACTACTCTACAGTACTTCCTAATCCACAGTGGGTATGTCAGTTGGAAGACGGATTAAATGAAATATTAAACACTACTTTATTTACTAAATTAGAAAAAAAGAGATTTTTTTAATGTTAAACGACTAAGACTCCATTATCTGACCGTCCATTGTATCAGTCTATCATTTAATCAGTCTATTAATAATAAACGTTTAAGGGAGGTGCCCTCATTTTAAAATAAATTCATTTAATATTTTGAGATACACAATAATAAATAAGTAAGTACAGACCTTATCAACAACACATACACTATTCTATATCAGTATTAGACATTAGTAGATACCAACCGTCTTCTGCGTCCTCACGGTCTGTGCGCGCACACGCCCGCGCGCGCCCAGCAGCACGTCGGTGAGCGCGTCGTCGAGCGCGTCGCGCGCGGCGCACTCGCGGCGTCGCGCGTCCGCCTCCGCGCGGGAACGCAGCATGTCTGACATTATGCGAGATTTCTCTGAGGCTCTCTGTTGTTAGTATAATATACTGTTGTAATGTTGAAATTCAGTGTCGTAAGTATAACCTACATTTGTAACTCTTAGTATGCAAGGGAGACTTCAAATGTATAAAAGGAATTTTAAGACAGTGTTAAGACATTCCATTCCTCGCTATGAAATATTATTCATTTTCTCGCTTAGGTAAAAATAAGTTCCGTTGCTCAACACGCAATATCCTGAAAATTCGGGTTTTAACTACTTTGCAGTAATAATCAAATATACTTACAAATTCCTCTTCAAAATCTTTTATAGCTTCCATTTGTTCCAGCGCCTTTATGTTATCAATCTTTTGTAAATTCAGTTCTGCCTCATATTCCATCCTCTTACGTTCAGATGCTTCGTATGCCCTGAAATTTTATTATTTTATTATATTGGTAATAATTGGCTTTCCTAATATTGTACTAAAAATTTTGAATAAAATTATTTCTTATGTCATATTATATTATTGAAAGCTGAATGGCATAATGGCGAGGCTGAGTAGAAACTTATTTTAAGCTACTCAAGCTCAGTGTGTTTTGAACTCGACGCTTAAGGGATCGAATCTCATCACTAGATCTTCAACGATAACCTGTCGTCGTTGTTGTCTGTGAATTTATAATAATATTTACTTAAGCACAGCAGTTGAATCAGTTATTGTCAGCCATGTCAGATTTGCGGACCAATTTCTCATCATATAAATTAAAAATATTCTTGTATCCTTTCCTATCCCTTGTAGGTATTACAAATCCATGCATATGATAAAACCTATACATGTGATCATACATTTACATTTGTGGCGCACGGGCACAAGCGTGTGATTGCGTGTGAACGCGACAGGATGTGGGTTCGATAACCACTCGAGAAATAGAAATATTTAATCTTTTCCCTCTACCGGTTGGGTATTCAACGTGTGGGATACAGCGTGAAGCTAAAAAAATCAATACATACTGAGCTACAATTTCCTCTTGGTGCTTCTTATTAACGTCAAACCGTCGTTTCCTTCTCAACGCCATGAGCTCGTGCCATTCTTTAGACTTCTGTAAGATGTCATCATCATCCTTTCTCTTCTGTTCTGCAGCTTTTTGCTTCAAGTGTTTCTTAAATTTGATTTGTTCTTGACGTTCTTTTTGTATCACCGTTTCAATTACTGCACTGTGTATACATTTTTTTATTATTTTATTATATTTTGCGGTATAACTTCAGACAAGATCACTTCGCTCTACACTTTTTGTTTACTCGGAGGCGATTTGTCATATAAATGGGTCGTAAAAATATTTATTTTCAATCAGTCATTCTCATTACATTTTTGAGGGCGAGATCGATAGATTCTAAGAAAGAAGGCTAATAATTTTCGACATCGAATTCACCTATACTTAGGTACCCAAACATATTCTTCCCATACTATACTCTTGACGCCTCCGTGGCGCAGTGGAACAGCGTTTGAATATAACAAGTTGGTTATTGGTTGGTTGGTTTGATTCTCACTTGGGGGAAAGAATTGTTTTTATTTGCATCCTTTAGTAAATAAGCTGCGGCATTGAGTTCCGCCACTCAACAAATATGTCTGTAATTTGGCAGTAAGCGGAAAATTGAGTTTTATATTATGTAAGGTTTTCTTTGCCTCCTCCTACCATTTACGGGATACAGCGTGAAGCTAACAATGAAACCAATTTAGTCAAAAAATGGAACCCACACTTACTTCAGTAGCATCTTAGGGGCATCTTTATTTTTGAACATAGTGTCCCTGGCGGTGACCATTAGTCGTTTTTGTTCCTCTTGTTTATTTTTCACATAACGCTTGTAGAACTTGGAATTAGCTTCTTCTGCGGCTTGGATACGAGCGCGACGAAGTTCTTCGTTACGTTTGTTAACGTTCTAAAATAATTATATGTTGTTTTATGGCTCCTAAAATAGCTAACTAGTAAAATTATCATTTCATTTTTTATGAATCAATATGACTTATATTTATTTTTGAAAACATACCGTAGGTGTTATAAGATTTGACCCGAACTTGCTGACTTAGCTACCCATGACTCTACTGTGTGATGATGACTTCAAATATTAGATACACAATCACCAATAGTACACAACTAGTTGCGCTTACACTCACATATTTGTTCCACTGCTTCTATAGTATATCCATAGCTATTAAGTGGTTATTAAAAATATAAGTAGGTATACCTCAACAGAGTTAGGCCATTGTTTCGTCATCTCTCTGCTGGTCTCATCAAGATACTTCACATATTCTCTTCTTCGCGTTACCTCCGGGTCTTCCATGGACTTCCATTTCGAGAGACGAGACCATTCGTCTTTTGTCATAGCAATGGGCATGATTACTAAAAAATTAAAATTAACTATTTTACGCTATATTTTAAGACAATTTTATTCCCTCTGATGTTAGAGAGGCTATTATTGATAAAACAATTGCTATGTTACCAAGGGGAATATAAAGATTGGTATTTTAGAATTTCAGTAAGAATACCGATGCGGTTTCATTAAGGAGTCAAGTCAAGAGTCAAGATACTTAAGGCGAAAAATAATTAATTTTAAATTAAAAATAATATGGGATAATTCCATAAAATTTTAATATAAGAATGTACAGATTTTACTTAGTTTTCAACTTATTTGATCCTTGTCAATATGTAATTAACTAAAATATTTTAAAAAGTCGCTAAATTTTCTCTTCTATATGTATTCTGTCAATGTCTGGCATATTTTTCTTTTGTATACTATTTCATTAAGGAGTAAGTCATTCAAATTTAAAATTTACACTTACATCTTTTATATAATACTAATTTACTAAAAAAAGACAAATAAAACCGAAATAATCTAAATTATAACAATTACGCCATACAGTATCTGCCTAATGAACTTAACACAGTTTCTTCACATTTAATCTGTTACCGCCAGCCTTTACTGTCAATTCACAAATGTCAACATCATCCGGAGTTACGTACATCAAGCAGCTGTCAAAACTGAAGTATTTACGTCAGCCACGTTGGAGGTGCCAACTCGGTGTTTTTATGGTAAATAATATAATTTTACAAATAAATGTGCCAAGATTTTGTCTTAAAAATCTTCACTAGTGTTCACTAAGTTATAACAGTTTTATTATATTGCCGTTAACTCTCTAATTTAGTTCAGTGACGTGTTCAAAAATCTGTGACATAATTCTCTATGTTTTTACTCCGGTGTCCTCTAAAAATTATTATTAGTTGTTTTAGTGAAGTTGGTATATCAAAATGAAGGTCAAAGAGTTGAAGAGAACGGTGAACGTGAGCTGGTCGCCGGCGGAACACTATCCGTCGATGTTGGCAGCCGGTTCCGCGGCTCAGCAAGTTGATGCTTCCTTTAGTTCAAATTCTTACTTAGAACTATATTCTCTTAATTTAGAAGACCCTAGCTTCGATTTTGAAGTTAAATCCAGTATCCCAACGCAACATAAGTAAGTATATATATATTTTTTATTAAGTTAATTTATACTACAAAATAATAGAAGTCGTAAATATTATTTACATGTTGTTTTAGATTTCAAAAGCTCGTATGGTCAGGTGCAGGAGTAATAGCTGGTGGTTGTGATGGGGGATTGCTTGAATTTTACAGTGCTGATAAACTCCTTAACAATGCTAGTGATGCTCTTGTTAGTAGCAGCTCCAAACATAATGGTAAGTTATATCTCCTATTATACTATACGAATAAAATAAAGTAACTGTAAATCATTTTTAAAGATAAAATAAAAATTTGTAATAAAACAATAAGAAAAATGAAATGTCCAACTAACTGATAAGAACTTGTCTGACATTATCTCATTCTGAAACTTTTAATGATTTGAGTTTTATTATCAACATTGTTACTGTGGTGTGTAAATGTAAGAAGTTTATATTTTTATTAACTAATAAAAATCTATTACCAACAATATTATTTGTGTTTTAAGTATGTTTTTTATAGAATGTTTTTTAAAATTTGTAATTTTGAAAATGTTATTTTTTAATATGAAATCTTAAATCAATTATCTGTCCACATACTCTTGTCATCTATTAAGTAACAGTTGTCACCATTGGGCAATATGAGTTTGACCTATTTTCTGGATGGTTAATTATGATAGTTGTAAGGCTATCTTATAGATGATATTTTATGTATGGGACATGCTTTAAATAATCCTTTTTAAATATGTTAAAAATTATATACAAATGCCTAAGGCACTCTGAAGACTGAAGAAGACTGTACTCTTAAGGAACAAACAGAGGCAAAACACATAGCATTCACTTATAAATGACTCTCAAAATTGATCCCAGAGTTGAAAGATACTATAAATACAAATTTGATAAGCATATTTTTATGTAATAATAAATAAAAATAAATAAATAAATGCAAGTTAGTAAACATCACTAAAGAAAGCTAGTATTGAGGCATTGGGTACTTTGTGCTACGGAAACTATACGGAACAATAAGAAACTGAAAAAAAAAACTACAACTGTTTTAGAAAATTTACAGATATTACAATGTAGTGATTTGAACCCAGTGTGGGTTGGAAACCTTGAAAAGCTAAATCTTATTAAAGAGAGAGTGTTAATTTTTGTCATAACATTTTGTAAAATATTGTTGAAAAAAAATTCTGCTACTGTTATTTATTCTATTCTAATCTTACAGGCCATGTATCAGCATTAGACGTGAATCCTTATCAAAAGAATCTCCTCGCCTCCGGAGCATCTGACAGTGAGATATTTATATGGGACTTAAACAACACATCTCAGCCGATGGCACCTGGTAATAGAAGCCAGCCATATGACCATGTACAGGGGCTGGCATGGAATCAGCAGGTTTGTGGGTCTTTATTTCAGTTCAATTTATTTGTTTTACGCTGTAGGATTGCAAGATAGATAGAGGGAACCTTATGTTTAAACACTCTGATCCCCGTGCACCATCTAATCTTTAAGACATTGGGTGTTGATGGGGCGGAAAACTGTGCAGTGCATTCTAGCTTCTTCCTACTACAGTGAGGAAATTAAATTCTTCGTGACCTCCAATAGGAAATAAACCAACAACTGTTGCTATTTCAATTTTTACCTGTTAAATAATGAAAAGTTTTGAAAAAAAAATTCACTAACAAATATGATATGTTAATCATTAAAAAATATTACAGGTACAACACATATTAGGATCGACATTCGCAACCAGATGCTTAGTGTGGGATTTGAGAAAAAATGAACCTATTATGAAATTAAGGTAAAATTATACTCATTTAGAAATACTTGCCTATGATTCTAATTTAAATTTTATTTACTTTGACTACCTCGGAATTCAGCGGAAAATGTGTGGAAGGGAACAGAGTGTCTGTCCTAAAAATAAACTACACAATTATAGCCCTATGAAAGAGTTATAAAAGTGGAATAGAGCTTTCTCTAAATATTACTTTGCAGCTCCAAATTAAACTAATTATTCCTAAATCCTAATAATAATCCTATAGCCTTATGTATGTGTTTTTATTTCATTTGTATTAAAAAAATATTAAGTTCGTGGGTATTATTTATATAAGTAGTATCTATCATATATATTTAATAATACTCTAATAACATTTCCAGTGACTCCCAGTCCCGCACGCGTTGGCGCGCGCTGGCCTGGCACCCATCGGTCGCCACGCAGCTGTGCATCGCGTCAGAGGACGACCAGGCGCCGGTCATACAGCTGTGGGACTTGAGGTATTATATTTTTTAGTTTTTTTAGGATTGTGCTCTATCCCTCGTATAGTTGGGTAGGTAAAGGTGATATAATTTTAAGCATTAGCGTATCTAGATAGATTTTTGAACGGATATGTCTGTGTAAATGTTGTTTTTTTAATTTTTCGGGGCAAATTTTCTTATAAGTCAAACTTTTGTTTCTGGGGTGAGCACCAGACTACTCTGGGGTAGTATGGACCACCCTGATTCCCCCTTTTACGCCCATGATATTAAGACTTTGTAGTGTTAAGGACTCATTTTTATGGTTCAGCACCTTTTAAGGCAAAAAGAAACCTTTATTAGATCACTTTGCTGTTCATCCATCTGTCTGTCGGTTTGTAAAGATCTGTTAGCTTGGAGATATCGAGTTAAAATCAAACCATATTCTCAGATCCACGGTCCCTTGTTTTCCTCAAATGCTGGCATCTACAGGTATTATATAGTTGGTTGTAGTAAGTATTAGGTAGTTCAGGAAAACTATACATTTGTGGTTAAATCCTTAAAAATAATAGTCTTAAAAGGAAGGCAAAATAAAGTGAGGTATTAAATAAAAGGGCTCTGGGTAAGTTAAGCCTGAATTTCAGAAAAAGCTTAAGACCTCCAATTTCTTTGTACGGAACTCCCGGTGAACGAACCCGACTCGCGCTGGTTCGGTTTTTTTATAGTTGGGTAGGCAGAAGTAACATTAGCAGAAATAGATATTACTGAGGTAGACACCAGGCTATTCTAAGTGGGCACAGATCACCTAGCCACCAGAACTAGTTTTTATAAAGCACAGTATGTCCGACGTGTCGTGGACGCATTGCATTTATGTTTTTTTAATTTTAGGATTTTTCTACAATAAAGTATAATAATCCTAAAATCAAATTTGCTCAGTCATTTACAGCTACCTTCAGAACGACCAATACTAGTAAACCGTGGTATAATCATATTTTTTTCTTATTTCTTAGGCTAGCAGCGTCCCCCCTAGCGACTTTGGAGGGCCACAACTCGGGTGTCCTGTCTCTGTCGTGGAGTCGACATGACGATGACCTGCTGCTGTCTGCAGGGAAGGACGGCAGGTTGCTGGCGTGGAACCCTAATAACACTAGACCTGTAAGTTTTTTTTTGTATTTCGTTTATTAATATAGATATTTTATTGATAAAAATATTTCAAAAAAAGTATTCTTTGTTATTATATAAAGTTTTAAAATATAAAAAGTGAGATATTTATTTCATTTTAATAAATTTTCTAGGGTGGTGAGATAGTATCGGAGGTCAGTCGTCAGTCAGCCTGGATATTAGAAGTGTCGTGGAGTCCCCGCGAGGCCGGCCTGCTGGCGGCCGCCGGATTCGATCATTCACTGACAGTGCATTCACTGTTGCCAAGTGGTACTAGTGTGAGTTGTTTTTTTTATTTCTCTATTTTCCCATTGATTATTGAGGCAGTCCTGACGCAAAGCCACATCATCACATCATGGCTGTGTAAACTTGACGGTTATGAGTTCGTTTCTGACTCGGAGAAATTAATTGTTTAATATTTTAATTTATTCCCTCTGGTATCAAAGCGAAGTAAATAAATGTTCTATCAAAAACAGGTAAAAATCAAAATTACATCAAAATAAAATAAAAAATTCTATTTAATGCTGTAGACTTTTAATACCATCTTTCTATACAGAAACCGGCCACAACCTCCAACATACTGGACTCGTTTGACGGCGTGGAGGGTTTGGGTTCACTTCCTGCGCTGCAGCCGGCGCCCGTTGTCACGCACAGCCAGCCCACGCGCGCGCCCAAGTGGTTGCGCAAACCAGTGGGAGGGAGGTTTGCGGTATGTTGTTCATATAAATTTTAATATTTACAGTTTCAATAATTTATTTATATTTTCTAATATATAAAAAAATATTTTGTAATTTTTATTATACCTTCGAACCGCATCGTAAAAATGTACGAAGGACAAAATATGAATTTAGTAGGTTTATACCTTAAGCTGACGATATTTGATGTTACTATCAGTACAAGAGTTGTAGGCCGATTGTGAAAAAGCAGTATTAACTGGTTAACGTCAAGCAAGCGACGTCACACACTATATAATAATAATAGTAAAAAATATTTATTGCCATGAAATACATATACAATTTTACAACAATATGTAATTATTACAATTTCAACTTTAGCATCACTGTTTTTCAGTTACACTTCAGAAAACTTGCTTCCTGAGATACTGAGCAGGTGCAAATGAAAAAAAGGACACCATCATTTTGCTTTAAAAAAATTAAATATCTATATGTAAAGTTACTTTACAATCATTTGAACAAAAAAAACAACAAGAGGATAAAGATATCCGTCTATGCGTGTGTGTATGTATGTGTGCGTGCATGCACGCGCGCGCGCATGTGTGTTTGTGTTATATTGTACTATTCGTTAGAAAGTAATGAATTTATTATATTTCAGTTTGGCGGTAAATTGGTGACATTTGAGAAATGTTCTCAAGAATCTGGTTCTCAGAAACTTGTACACATTAGTCAGGTAATAACAAAAAAAATATAATATTTTAAATTATTTCTTACTAACTACATTTTCTTCTATAGTAAAGTGTTTTAAAAGTTACTACTAAAATACAATTGTAAAAGGTTTTTGGAGTTTATTAATTTTGAGCAAACAAAGAGAGTAGGAGTTGAAAATGATTAATTCTTCTATTATTTAATTTTAAACTTGAAATTTATTTTCTTCGCTTAATTTGAAACTTTTTTAGGATTTATCTTATTGGCACATCAAACTACTCTCCCAAATAATATTGTAATTACTTAATAAAGCTTGGAAAAAGCGCAGCGTTAAGTTCCGCCACTCAACATGTAATGCCTCCAGAATTTGGCGAAAAGTACGGAACAGAAATGTGAAGTCTCTTAATGGAAACAGAGTTTCTTAAGACTAGGTTTCCAGCTACCCTGCTACGTGCGATACAGCGTGAAGCTAACAAAAGTTAAACTTTCATTAACATGTGTTATGTATACAGGTAGTCAGTGAGCCAGATATAGTAGAAAAAGCTTCCGAGTTAGATAATGTGATTGCGTTAACTCAAAGTCGGGAACCCGGAGCTGCTGAGAAACTAGCGGAGTGAGTACTGTTTGCTTATATTTTCTATTTTAATAACAAATGGTCCTTTGAGCCAGTACATACAAAGTTTTGTGAGAAAAGGTACTGTTGTGGTTATTTATGAAAGCAGGCGAACCCAAAACGATGATTTTGGACCTATTGTCTGTTTGTATGTGTGTTTGTGCATGCTGATCAATTAAACGGCTTAATCTATTAAAATTAATATGTCATTTGTTTTATTTCAATCTGTCCATAAATAAGTTAGTACTTTTCTATGCAGACGAATCCTTTTCCCAATTCTTCTGCCATCAGTAAAAATAATTATATCATTTTAATGTTTTTAGATACTGTCGTGCTAAAGGCGACGCGTCGTCCGACCAACACGAGCGCTACATCTGGTTCTTTTTGCGCTCGAGCTTCTTACCCAGCTTTAGAGAGGATGTACTTAATATGCTAGGTTATTAAGTTTTTTTTATTTAAAATGAATTTAGGTTTTATTAACAATACCTTTCACATCAGTCGTCGTCTCGCTCTATTTGCAATAGGATAAAGTGCAGATTTTTTATATAAATTGTAACCTATACCTGTTATGCTGATGTGTAAGCAATTTTACTGTAAAGTTTCATTTAAATCGCCGTGGCTGTGTGAAGGTGGAATAAATTTTAATCACAACAATTTTTCACATTTATAATATTAATAACAAGTAGCATAACAGTAAGATAGCGTATGCTGCGTTCATTGTACATATTATTATATAAATTAGTCCACTAATAATATTAGTATTCAAAGAAATAATAATTTTTATTCAGGTTTCAAACAAGACGACGTGCCGTCCAAATTTAAAGGTCAGCCTACAGAACGTGCCCCGGACGCAGTTGGATTAAGCAGGGTGAGTTTTTTAATTGTATATAGAATACTGTTTGTTATTAATGTTTTTTTTTCATTTTTGTTCTTTAGTGCAATAGAAAGAATAGTAAGAACAATAGAAAGAGAATGCACTTTTTCTATTGTTCTTTTAAACTACTAATTTTAGTTTTTAATTATTTTTATATAACATTATTATTATTATATATTATGTTAATCTTTATTTTGTAAAATAATATAATTGAAAATATACTAAAATATTTAATTTTCATTAATATTTTTAGGTTTCTTATCTTTACTGTAACATAAAATCTAGTCGTATTAATGAGCTTTATGTCACTAAAAACGTAGCAACCGTATTAGAACCTCCATCTTTTTGAAGTCGGTTAGAACTTAATTCTATATTAATGCAGTAATTTGTTTAATTCTACTGTTTCATTTTACTAAAAAAAAAACTCACCGCGACTAATTTTTTCACAATGGGGCACTAATTTTTCATATCTCCTTTGATTACTACTTATTTAGGGTGAGAGCACTGAGACTGAAGCGGAACTGTCCACAGACACAAGTACTGATCTATCTGTAAGTTATTATACAAAAGTAAATAATATAATTGTCTATTAACTGCATGTATGTTGTGTGAACTTAAGAAATAGTATTTGTAATTGAATCTTAGAATAGGTGTTTATACATTTCTTTTACAAAAACCAAACATTATGGTAATTTTGAGTTAAATCACAAATTCTACGCATATATGCGTAATATTTTTTTTAGAAAAGTACCTATATTAATAACTTAAGCTATTTAATATTTCTATGGCTATTGTCCTGTTATTCAAAACAAATGTTTTGATTTTACTTCAACGTTACATTTATTTATTATACCATAAAAAGGTATCACGAATTTTTTGTATAGATAAGAAATAAAATATACAGTGTGTAGCTGATAAGAAATAAAAATAACTTTTTTTGTGTATATATTTGTTATGTGTTTTTTATAGGATGCGCAAACTTTGATCGAGAGAAAGATGGGGAATGTGGAATTGGACTCGTCGTCGTTTGCGGCTAATATTGTTATACCTAATGGAGATGGTATGCCACTTTATTTAAATACATAATAAATTACATTATAAAATATGTTATAATTCTATAATAAATTGAATCAGGATTTTTCAAGGAGTGTCACTCCTTGATTTTTGTCTAAGTGTTTTAGCTAAAGGAAAAGTATTTCTTTTCTTATCTATATTTTTTTCTTACTGCTTGAATGTGTGAAATGGGGAAGTGATTTTAAGGACCAATGTACAGTTAATTTTTTGTATAATTCATTGGATTAAATCGTGTTAGATCTTACTTAGAGTATGCCTCAGCTGTCTGGAACTCATAGTATGATAAATATTTTAGCCATATGGATATATTTCATAACAGTATATATTAAATAAGTTTCACGTAAAATTTTTGACAAAATTCACATGAAATGAAACTCCTAACCTTGTTTATATCCTTAATTCAAATTCAAATTCAAAATATTCTTTATTCAAATAGACTTATAATAAGCACTTGAATCGTCGAATGAACATATGCACAAAATGCTACCACCGGTTCGGAAGGCAGTTCTCCTGAGAAGAGCCGGCAAGAAACTCAACAGTTGCTCTTTTCAAAATCAATAGTACAATCTATTACATTAGTTGGCAGCTATCCTGCATTACATTCAAAAGACATTAATTCCATACAAGTTAGTCCTCTAAATATTCTTGAACAGTACACTGTTACTGCTATAAGCTTTACTTGTCATATTTTTTTTTACTGATATTTTAAATTTTGTAAGTGGCAAACCTAGAATACACTGCGGAATTTTATTCTATACACGTATGCCCAGACCATTCCATATTCCATTCCATATTCATCCTCGAGCCGCCACTCTTATATCCTCATCCAGTCCGTAAGAATGGTGTCCTCCCCCCCTCTCCTCTTTTCCTTAGCTCCCTCCTTCTATTTTCCCTCCCCTCGGTTTTTCCCCACAAGGGGTTTTGGAGGTCAGACGGCAGTCGCTCCATTTAAAACCGCAAACCGCCACTTAAATGGACCGATATTATAAAAGACTGGGTACGGCTAGGGCGTCGCCGCAAAACGACGCGCAGGCACATCGCCCTACACCTGCGACAAGTGGGCAAAGGCTACCGTGTCATGTACGGGCACGGCTAAAGATGTTAGTACCCATACGGAAACTCCGCTTTGCAACGTGAAATATTAGCTCTCTGACCGTACGATGCAGGGATCTCGCAGATGTACTCATGAGACGTCGGGTCCAGTGTGCTTTCTTCCAGGAAACACGCTGGAAGGGCAATAAGTCCCGTAACATCGGACAGGGTTACCGGCTTATATACACTGGGTCACCTTCGGGTAGAAACGGTGTAGCGGTAGTGCTTTCTGAAGAGCTTCAGAATGGGCTCCTTGAAGTTGACCGTCGCTCCGACCGCTTGATGCGAGTGAGGGTACTGATTGAGGGCGTCATCACAAACTTAATCAGTGCCTATGCTCCCCAGGCGGGATGTAGGGAGGCCGAAAAGGAGACATTTTGGGAATAGAATGAAGGGGTTCTACTTGCTGTACCGTCTACCGAAGTGGTCTTAGTTGGGGGAGACTTGAACGGTCACGTTGGGAAGGCTGCTGAGCCGTATGAACGTGTTCACAGGGGTTTTGGGCACGGTCTTCGCAATGCAGAGGGAGAAAATATTCTGAGAACCTGTATTGCGTCTGATCTGGCCGTCGTGAATACGTTCTTCCAAAAGAATTCTCAGCACCTTATCACGTATAAGAGCGGGTCCCACTCAACTCAAATAGACTACTTATTGACCAGACGGTGTCATATGGGCAGGGTAACTAACTGTAAGGTCATTCCAGGCGAAAGCCTAACGGCCCAACATCGTCTTCTTGTCATGGACTTTAACGTCACTCCGAAGAAGAAAGTAGCCGAGAAACGTAGGCCTCGGATCAAGTGGTGGTTGCTGAATGGACCGATGCAGACCGACTTCCTGGCAGAGGTGAAAAGTCACGATCTTTCGACTAACACCGAGACTGCTCAGGATGCTTGGGATCGGGCTCAGTCGGCAATCATTGCGGCGGGCAGGCGAGTTCTTGGCCTTTCTAGGGGAGGACGTGTCATCGACAAGGAGACATGGTGGTGGAATGACGAGGTGCAGGAAGTGACTCGTGAAAAGAAGGCTGCCTTTAAGAAGTGGCAGGAATCCAACTCTCCTGAAGACAGACTGGAGTACACAGTAGCTAAACGTGCCTGTAAAAGAGCTGTAGCCAGAGCCCGCAGTGAAAGTTTGTCACCATTGTATGATAAACTTGAAACTGTGGAGGGGCAGAAGCTCATTTACAAACTGGCACGTTCCCGGGATAAAGTGACGCAAGATATCGCAAAATGTCTTTGCGTCAAAGATTCCCAGGGCACGCTGCTCTGTAGTCATGCCTCTGTGAAGGAGAGGTGGAGAAGCTACTTCCAGGAGTTGCTGAATACTCAGCACCCATGCAGTCTTCATCACGACCCACCGCCTAACCTCGGACTTATTGCCCCAATAACCCTTGACGAAACACGTAATTGCCTTCGACGCATGAAGAACGGAAAAGCGGTGGGACCTGACGACATTCCGATCGAAGCGTGGAAATCGTTGGGCTCTCTTGGTGTGCTCATGCTTACTGACCTTTTTAACCATATCTTGAACACTGGTAAGATGCCGCATCAGTGGCGGCTTAGCTTTATTACCCCTATTTACAAGGGAAGGGGCAGTGTTCAAGATTGTGGTAGTTATAGGGGCATTAAGCTTATGAGTCATACCATGAAGCTCTTCGAGCGCATGATCGACTTCAGGCTCCGCCGAGAGTGTACTGTCTCTGAGTCTCAATATGGATTTCAGCCAGGATCGGGCACCATGGACGCCATTTTCGCCCTCAGAACTTTGATGGAGGCATACAGGGAAAAAAGGAGAGCTCTGCACGTGGCCTTTTTAGATCTGCAGAAGGCCTTTGACTGTGTGCCTCGTCAGTGTATCTGGTGGGCATTGCGATCCAAAGGGATCCCTGAGGCCTATATTGAGATTATCAGAGGCATGTACCACGATTCCGCTTCTATGGTTAGGACTGCTGTTGGCGACACTAGACCCTTCCCGATTACAGTGGGGGTTCACCAGGGCTCGGCTCTTAGTCCGTTCTTGTTCAATGTAGTGCTCGATACTGTCTCGGCTCACATCCAGGACCAGCCTCCATGGCTGATGATGTATGCCGACGACATAGCACTCATTGCCGAGAACCGACTGACGCTGGAGCGTAAAGTGAACCTCTGGAAGGGTACGCTTGAGAACGGCGGCCTTAAACTAAATGTGTCGAAGACAGAGTACATGGCCTGCGGGAACCGGGACTCGAGCACCATCCTTATAGGTCCTGAACCAGCCGTTAAGTCGGAGAAGTTCAGGTACCTTGGATCCGTTATGCACGAGTCTGGAGGCATCGACCACGATGTCCATGGCCGGATAAGCGCTGCCTGGGCCAAATGGCGGGAGGTCACTGGTGTGGTCTGCGACCGCAGAATACCGCCCAAGCTCAAGGGGCTGATATACAAGAGCATCGTCCGACCGGTTCTTTTATACGGCAGCGAATGTTGGCCAGCACTATCTCGGCACACTCAGGAGCTTCACGTCACGGAAATGAAGATGCTGAGGTGGATGTGCGGCGTAACGCGGTCTGACCGCATACGCAACACATTCATTCGAGGTAGTCTTGGGGTCCGTGACGTAGCGGATAAGCTCCAAGAGCGTCGCTTGAGATGGTTTGGCCACGTTATGCGCTGGCCTTAGAACTATGTCGGACGCAAGTGCCTTGCTATACCAGTTCCTGGGGCGCGACCTCCCGGACGCCCAAGGAAGCGCTGGCTGGATGTTGTGATGCAGGACATGAGAGCCAATGGTCTAACCACCGAGGACGCAAAAGATCGTGCAAAGTGGAGTAGGTTGAGTAGGGAGGCAGACCCTGGTAATAGCCGGGATTAATGCTAGGAAGAAGAAGACACGTATGCCCAGACCCATAAATGATTTATTAACTTTTTGGAGGCGAAAACTTGGAGTAACAATCTTATCTTTATTTCTCATTCCTATCGTATGATTGTCACTATGTTTACTATCACAATGAATATTTTGTCGGACAAAACGAATATTATAGTATATTAATTGGAAAGCAACTGTAAGAATACCTGCATCTTTGAAAACATCTCGCAGAGAGTCTCGCGCTCTTAGTTTATAAATATATCTTACGGCTCTTTTTTGGAGGATAAATATTGAATTTATGTCTGAAGCACGGCCCCATAGCAGCATTCCATAAGATAAAATACTATGGAAATAGCTATGGTAGACTAATCGGGCAGTGTCAACGTCCGTAATTTGTCTTACTTTTTTAATTGCGAACGCGGCAGAGCTGAGTTTATCTGCAAGTGCTTCCAGATGAGCGTTCCACTGGAGTTTGGGATCTATAGTAACACCTAAGAAAATAGCTGATTCCGACACATTAAGAGGTTTTCCTTTAATTATTAGATTAAAATTATGTGTTTTAACATTTGGTAAAGCAAACTCGATGCATTTCGTTTTTTTAGCATTTAACATTAGATTATTAACATTCAAAAAACGAAGTTCAAAAGTAGAATTTTTGCATTCCTGCGTTCTTCTTCGTTTTGACACTGGGGTCTTCTGTCTCGATCACGTATCTGTATGTTATTTCTTATATATTGTATTTTTCGTTTGTTTTATTATATATCCTGTATATATATATCCCTATATGTGGTTTCTGTTAAGTGTTTTTTGTTACATAAGAGAAAATTATATGTATGTATGTATGTGTGCATATATATATTTAATAATATTTATGTAAGTATATGCAAGTAATTAATTTTAGTATATTATGAAACTGTCCCTAATCATGCCGTGGCAGCTATAAGCTGCAAGTAAAGCAACACTAAGCCAATAGTTTTAAGACATGTTTGTAATATCTGATTAAGTGTATGTTTTGTTAGTTGTCCTTAATAAATAAATAAATAAATATTACTCCCATCTTTGATGTATAAGTAGAAACTTTGTGTTGTAAGCGTTGTTTGTTTCCCAATATAAAATAAATAAACAAAACTTATATTGCCACTATACTATGATAATTACAAATATATTATTTTTTTAACATATTCTCCACAAAACTAATGCTAAGTATCGCTTATTAGCGACCTTCCAGGGCCAGCGGCGTCATCCGTTTAAAAACACGAATATTTTTCGCCCTTTCATTAAAATTATCATTAATTCGATTTTTCATTAAAATTAGTTCTTTACCAATTTTATCTCTGAATTCTATAACATTTTTTATTAAAATCAGTTCAACGGACAGACAGAGAGTGGTTCATATTAAGAAGGATATTGTCCAGACAGTCATAATAAATAAAAAAATCACTTGTAAGAAATTTAAAAATTGAGTTTAAGTTATGAATTGTTAGGTTCTCTGAAAATAAAAAAAAACGAATAACTGATTACTTTTACTCAGTAAATGGAGAACATACAATTGTATCTCGTTTTAATGCCCATCCTCCTGCCCTGACCTCTTAAACTTATTCATATTATAGCCAAGTTATGTAAAATATTTACAAAAGTTGTAGTCTATGTTCTTATTCTGATATATAAGCTAAATTACTGTAAAGTTTCATCTAAATCCGTTCAGTAGTTTTTGGGTAAAAGTGGAACAAATACCTGTTCATCCTTACAAACCTTCAGATTTATTATATTGCTAGAGATTCAAACGTGGCTATGCTCGCTTTAACTTTTTCGTATTATAGCCAAAGAGTTACTTATGTTTAAAAAAAAATATATATATATTTTTAATAAAAAATATCTAATCTAATCGATTCAGTAGTTTTGACGTGAAAACGAAACAAATGAACTTACATTGACATCTATAATATTAGTATGGTAAGAAGGATTAATAAAACAATTTCGTTTTCAGATAATAACAGCTCAATATGTCGCGCCCTCGTCACCGGTAACTTTGAGGAGGCGGTCGACCTCTGCATAGAGGGCGGGAGGGTCGCTGACGCACTCGTTATAGCTTCCTTGGGTAATGTATCTGTCTATAGTGTGCGAGGGCGCGTGCGCGTGCGTGTGTGTGAATTAATAATAAATATAAAGAATATCATGGTGTGTTTTATTATCAGAGGGACGACAAAAAAGATCTATGACCGAAAAGTGGGCGGTAAGAGAGGTAGGAAGAGATCTCAGTTGACCTTCGAAAATGCAGTATCAAAGATACTGGAGGAAGGCCACGGAAAAAGCATGAGAATCCCCCGAAGGGCATGTATGAATAGGTAGGTTGAGGACAGTTGAAAGTAGGAAATAGGTTGATGACAGTGGACAAGGCGAAAGAGGTATGTAAAGACCGTAGCGATTGGCGCTCCATTTTCTCTGACTACCGTGCTAGTAATAAAGCATGAAGATATATAATAAGAAGCTGTTTCTTGTTCTGACACATATTAATAAAACATTTCAATCCCAACAGGTGGTCCCGAACTAGTCCAAAAAGCCCAGAACCACCACTTCCAGTCCACCCGCTCGGAGCCCGTGTCGCTGGTGGCGGGCGCCATAGCGCGCGCGTCGTGGGGCGCGTTGGTGCGCGGCGCCGCGCCCGCGTGCTGGCCGCGCACGCTGGCCGCGCTGTTGCGCCACGCAGGAGAGCCCCCGCACGCCTACTGCGGTACGTCACACGGCGCTCGGTACACGTACACGTCTCCGCTGCCCTAAAATTGTTAAATTTATAGAAATCCAAATTATCAGATAATACAAACTCTATATTTATCTTGTTTTATGGTAAGGAAAATTAACAATTTATAAACAAACAGATATGCTGGGAGATAAGCTATCAGAAGAATCCGACCCACAACTACAACAAGCTGCCTCCCTCTGCTATGTTTGTGCTGCTAACGCCGACGCACTGGCAGTTAGAGCATTACGTGCAAGTGCCAGTGATGCTGCTAGTGCTGACAGTGCTGCTGCCGATGCCAGTGCTGCTGCAAATGCTAAACTTGCTGCTTTAGCGCAAGGTGTAGAGTTAGCGTTGTTGGTGCGTTCTGCTGCAGCTGTTCGAGGATTGTCTGTGCAGGTTTGTTGGTTTTTTTAGTTTTAGTTGTAGTTTTTAATGTAATTGTAGTTTTGTAGGTCAAAGTTGCTTTTAATACTCCAATTTTTTTGTGATTGGAATATAGTTCATTTTGAAATTGGGACAGTGAAGTTAAGAATCAAAATGTAATTAAAAAATTGACAAGAATAAACCAAACTTAAATTTAATAATAATAAATTATTTAATTTAAACATGTTAAGGTATAAAAAGAAGACTTAATTAAAAAACCTAGATTAAATTATTTGAAATTCAAATGGAATATGACATCTTGTTTTCTTTCATTTTTAGTTTAGTTTTCTTAAGGTTGGTTGATTATTAGTCAATTCAAACTATAAATTACTCTTATTGTACTTTTTTTTAATAAATTACTTAATATATAAATAGTTTCTCTACAATATTATAATACATATATATGTTTTTTCTAACATATTTATATACTTTGTTACAGCAACAAAACAGCCAAGTAAACGCTCTACTAACACAATATGCGTCTCGTCTCGCGGCTCAGGGCTGTCTCCGGAGCGCCCTCTCGGTGCTGCAGGGCTCCGCCACGGAACTCGCGTCGCGTGTGGCGAGGGCGCTCAGGGAGCCCCAGACGTCAGGACACGCCGGTTTTAGGGTATGTTGACATAACATGTCCTTTTTTATATGGTTTTAGAAAATATTAATCATCTATCTATCTAAATATGTTGATTATGGATTCGATTCACATTCGGGTGAATAAATTATCCTTATAACATCACTTTGGTGAGGTTGTTGAATTCCGCCAATCAACAACGGCTTGTGAACAACGTGAATATAATAAAACATTTGTGCAGCTATAAATGGAAAAATATTTCTATGATTTATATAATAATATTTAAAATATACAAATAAAATTACTAAATAGGTTACCATAAATGTTAATTACAGCATCCACACCAACAGCAGCACCATCAGCAGCATCAGCAGCAGCACTCTCAACAGCAGCAGCACGTACAGCATTCGTCACGTTCGCGTACAGTGAGCTCGCAATCCCAGAGGCAATTTGGAGGACAAAGTGATAATAGTTATAATGCTGGTAATGTTTCCCGTTTAGTCTTCTGATTGTGGGTTTGATTATTATTTTGGATTATAAAGTATGACTGTCGCTGGGGTCATTAAAATCTTCTAAATGAGTAATAGTGGAGAGTGGTTTAGTTTATCACTACATAATTTTAGTTCGCCGTGTAAAATCTAAAAAATATATGTGAAAACTATGAATATTTGTATATAAATTATGTTTATGCCACTCAGAATAAAGATTGGATTTAAATTATTTTGATTTCCCTGATTTAGTATATTATTTAGTATAGCGGCGTTGAGTACCACCATTTAACACACAATGTCTCTAAATACGGAAAGCGGGAAACGGAGTGTTTTAACAGTTGATTCATATTGTTACCCTGCAATATGCGGGATGCAACGTGAAGTAATTTAATTTTATTATATTTTATAATTTATTTTCAGCACCTGCTCAAGAAGTTCCTAACTGGTCCGCCGCTCCGCCTCGACCCCCCAGCGTTGCCTCGCAGTCTGGTAAATTATATTACTCATTACATAATAATCCTTATATTTTAGATGTAGGATACATTATTTCTTGTTAAATTTCTTTTCATTTAAACACTTCTTTGAAGTAAAAAAAAATCAAAAGTAATAATCGTTATTAGAATGATTGGTTGAGTCCACCCTTAAAACAAAGTTAGCAAAACAAACGCATTCTTAATTGAATTCTAATTTTTTTACATCAACAGGTGGTATAACAAGCAGATCTAAATACAAAGTCGATCCCTCCGTACAATCAGCCCCTTCATACAATCAGTACAGTTTCAATAATCCCATACAAAATCAGCCCTCTTACGGCTATAACAGCCCTTATCCCGATCAATATAACGCTTCAAGCGTACCAAGTCATAACTTCGCACCAATCAATCAACCAAATCCAATTAATCCGTTAAACCCCGTCCCGGTAAATCCAATAAACCCCGTCCCGTTGAATCCATTAGCTCCCGCTCCGTTGAATCCGGTGAATCAAATAAATCCGGCCGTTAATGGAAATTATTATGGTCAAGAAGCAACTCCGGCAGTAAAGCCGGCTGCTCCAGGATGGAACGATCCTCCCATGATGACTGCTAAACCTAAGGTTTGTTTGTTGTTGTACAATTTTTAGCTTTATGCTGTATCTCGCATTGAGCACGGTTGCCAGAGATAATCTAATGTTAAAACACGACATTCCTCGCTCTCGGGTGAATTTTCGTGCCGTTGAGTGTTGAATAGAACAGAACTCAACGCTGAGCTTTGTCTTCTTACTCGTAAGAAGGTACTTGTCGTGAGAGGAAATGAAAATGATTATTCCCCCAAATTGAACCCACAACCTTTGCGTTTGCAGTTGGACGCTGTTCCGGTGTACCGCTAAGTCCCGACAGCTCTTGTCGGTACGGTGGTCGGTCGGTAAGCTACGGCATATAATATATGCTGGTAGTTTTTAATTATCTTTCTTCTAAATATTAATGATTTAGCATATTAAATTACTTTTTAAGGTGTTTTTTAAAATTCAGAGGATTAAAATTTATAAATGATGTTTGTGATGGTATTTTTTCATAATCAAATTAATTTAAATTATAGGCTTTGAAATATTGCAAAAATGAGTATGTAACAATGGGTCATTTTTTTAAAAAGAAAAACTAATTTTGTTAAAATATTCTTGCGGAAATACTAATGATAGTCAAAAAATGTTATTTATAGAAAAAAAATATAATTCAGTTGGTACAGCCTTTCGTAAATTAATTCATCTACATGAGTTCTATGTTTGATTTTTAAAAGTATTATCACTATATAGCAATTTGGTCACGAGGATATGTGTCCATTCCACGCCGGTACAAGACAATGGAATCAAATAATAGAGCACAGACATGAGGTATAAATGTTTAAAGAATGATATGACACTCTGTAAACTGTAAAGCATGACAGTTTGTCAGTTATTTAATAAAAGTTTAAAACTGTAAAAAAAAATACTGAAAAAATGATTTTCTTTTCTTTCTTTGCCAGTTTGACTAAAATTGTAAACTGTAAACAAAAATTACAGAAAAAAATGTTTGTGTTTTTTCTTGATAAACCTATCACTAACAGTTTTTGTATTTGTATTTTTTGTGCATTTTTAGTTAGAATTAAGTGATGTAAGTAGTAGTAAGAATCATTATGTTATATACATTTTTAATGAAAGATTTCGTTAACTAGTTAAAGTATCTTCATTCTTTTATTACCGTTTCAATTTTCGCTTGTTTAATATTACATACATAATTATAACGCATTAAAACTAATGTTCATATGTATTCAGACGGTAAGGTACATTTTAAATTAGAAACAAATGTATCTTTTGGATTGTTTGAAAATTTCCTTTCTTAGTTTGGATTAAATATTATTTTGATTTTGAAAAATCGTTACAAAAACAAACACAAAAACAACAAAGAGCAAAGATGCAAATAATCACTGGAAATGGGAGAAAATACAAATAATAGCATATATTTATATACGATATATAAAAAATATCCAATTACATATTTTCTTTCTCTCACCAAAAAAAACTCTTGCTCAAAAAAAAGTAATAAGCCCATCATTCCACAGCCAAAACCAGAGGTCCAACAACATGCACCAATAACTCATCCATTATTCGGAGTAGAACCTCCTCAACACGTGCCCCTCGTACCTACACAGTATCCTGGACAAAATCAGTTTCCTGGTCAAAATCTATACCCAGGGCAGCAAAATCAATATCCAGGGCAACAAAATCAATACCCAGGTCAAATAGGGCAACCAGCACAGTTCCCTGGACAGCAGAATCAATATCCTGGACAAGTGGGACAGTTCTCTGGACAGCAGGGACAGTATCCTGGCCAATATCAAGAGCAGTACCCGGGACAATATCCACCTGGACAACAGCCTGGTTATCCGCAACAGGTATGGAATTGTGGAGTTAGATGTCTTAGTTAATTTTTAAACACTATTATTGATATTTATTTTGTTTTGTGTTTACATTTTTGAATTTTAGAGGTTTGGGTTATAATTTACTTTAGAAGACATTTTAAATGTTTGAATAACACCAAATGTTCGATTTTTGTGAATTATTATCGAAATTATAGTAATAATCTTACGAATTTCTTAAAAATAACAATTTTGGACCAAAAATAGTTTGGTTTTCGGTATTTCTCATTAAGAAATGTTGATATTTTATCTGTGGAACTTAAATCTCCTATGTAAAGAAAATAGTCCATATTTATTATTTCTTTCTATAATCTATATATATATATATATATACAATCCTTAGGTGGAAAGCCCCGCTCCTGTAGAAGCACCAGCGGCGATACAAAAAGGACCAATACCGGAACAACACGCAATATTACAGACAGTGTTTGATGATCTACGTAATGCTTGTTCTGAGAGGGCTGTTAATGTGGTAATGCATACATACATATATATACATACATATATCTCGCATTCATCCTGCCTAGTCTGATAGAATACATTAGGAGTCTAGGGTTAACTTACTTCGTTCTGACTTCCCAATTTCGAGACATTGTGTGCTGAGTGGCGGAACTCTATTGAGCGTTATGTCTATATGAGTTGAGAGAAGAATAAAAATTATTTGCTTCACTTCTGTGCTTCACAACGATTTCATTTAAACGTTGTGCCGTGGTGCCAAACATCTCATCGACAACAAGCAGAGCCGCCACCTTACCTACCTACCTTAATATATAATGAAATATAATGATACCTTAATATATCATTAAATATAATCCCAAGTAAGTTTTTAGTTAGAAGTACCCCCAGATAGATGAGCTTTTTGACAATACTTTTAGTTTCGTAATTATTAGTTGTCTTCTTCTTCTAGTCTTGTCATTCATAAAATTTCTTTATTTTTAGCAAATGAAAAGAAAGCTTGAAGATGTTCAAAGAAAACTTGAAACTCTATACGACATGCTTCGCGAGAACAGAGTAAGATATGTACTTAATACACGTCATTTTTAATTCTCATATGAATAAATTTTATAAAGATATTAATATACTTTTTAAGGCTACAAAACAATAATTACTGTAATTTTTAGGTTTAATAATATTCACATAAAATGAACAAGGTTTTGAGCAAACTCTAAATTTAAAAGGTTCATTGATAAAATATATTTAGCGTTACCTTGTAACGCGTATATAGTAGGTGGGCAAAGGGAACTTTCCACTTTCCACTTGGCACTTTCCAAACAGAGCAGACCACTTTGTGTCACTGCGTCAAGACTGCCTTTAATTTTTTATATAATAATTCTCATCTCATTAATTATTCGAAGTAATAAAACAGTTAAATTAATTTTCTAATGAATGAAATATTTTCTTTCTCCTAGCTATCAGAGACGGCACTCTCCTCTCTCCACTCGTGCGTACAGTGCGCGCAAGCAGGTGACCACGAGAGCGCCCTACAAGTGGTCACCGCCCTCGCCACGGGCCCAGATTTCTCTGCCGTAGCATCTTTCTTACCTGGACTTAAAATATTATTCCTCTTAGCTGCCCAATTGCAAGTCCGAAGTTAACGGAATTAACGTTTTAAAGGGATTTAATGGACTGGATTTATTTGATTTATTCAATTAATTGGTTTTTTAAATGTTGACGAGTTGATTGGATACATTTAGTTGGTTGAATTTCTTACCATGCTTGATTCTATTTAGCTTATTTTTCTTCTGTTTATTAAAACATGACATGTTGAATAATCAAACACACCTATTCATAATAAAGAAACTATTTCATATATAAATTATTTTTTTAAATAAGAATTATTTTTTTTATAATTATTATATTGATTAATCAAATAACTCGTTAACATTACATAACACGATATCCAATTAATTGGATAATTGATTTGTTGTAATCATGCCTTTATAGACAGAGACCTCCGTTTATGTTATTAATATTTTATATATTTTTTATTATAGTTACTATTTTATATAAGTTGATGTATACTTTGGAATAAACTTATAAATTTTAATTTCAATAAAATAGAGTAGCATTAATATTATTATTACACTTTGTAATAATAAATACATTACTCACAGTAGTAATATAGCACTTAACTGACATTAAATCGGTTTAAACTAATTCTCTTTTCTCAATTTTTGCATTGCTTTTAGTTTATATCGCATATAAACCAAAATATAGCTAGTACAATATAATCTCCCTCTATTTATATTTCCTTCCATAAATAATAGGTAAGAAGTAGAAATAAAGAAAATTTATTTCCCAGAGCGGGGATCAAATTCACATTCAGTTGCTTTTAGTCATATGTTTTCTCACTGTGTCGTTACGCCTTCTATATAAATATATATTATATTTTTTGTATGTCGAATACAAATATATTTAATAAACTTCACGCTGTATCCCGCACGCAGCAGGATAGGCAGAGGGACCCTAAGTGTTAAGACACTCCAATGCTACTATTTTTTATTAATTAATTGCATATGTTATTAATAACTGACTCTGATCCTTCTTTAACCTCATATAATGATTATAATTGATGTAATATTATTAATAGTTTTACGTAACTACTTTGCATGTTTAAATAATTTATGTTAAAATGTTTTAAATGAAATATATTATTTTATATTATTTACGATGTTTTTCAACTATCTGATAAGTGCTCGTTAAGTTACTGATAAATTAGTTGCGTTATTAGGTTTTTTAATAAAATTATTAAGTGGCATTTTAAGGTTTGAAACTATATCTAATTTATGTCTATAAAAATTATAATTATCTAATAAACTGACAAGTACTTATCAGTTATTTAAAAATAAGAAATTTTTGAAAATAAGAACTGTTTGGTAAAATGAAAATAAATATGAGGATGTGTTTGGCTTTACCTTAAGTATGTTAGAATAAAACAAGATATTTCAATGTATTTCTTTATTTATGATTAATTTAAACGAAAGTAACTAAAAAATTATAGAATTATATAATAGTTAATGCTTCTGACTTATCCAAAGAAATTAACGACTATTGGAATTTGTATTAGAAGTGTGAATGGTGGGCTAATGTACATGTAAGTTGTATTAAATAAATATATTATATGTTTATATATTAAACTAAACAATATTTAGTTGTTTCATTTAATTTGTTTTAGCTGCTTATTTGTGCATTTTCTAACAAGGTTAAGGTAAAAATAATGTTTTTTTTTCACTTGACACTGTATCCATAACAGGGTAGGCAGAGGTAACCTCAAAGTTCCTAAAACTTTCATAAAGGACACTCTTGTCCCTATTAAAACATTTCTGTTCCCCACTTTCAGCCGAATTCTGGAAGTATTGCGTGGTGGCGGTTCATAGTCGAAATCTAATAATTTTACTTAAAATAAGAAGTTACAAGGTTTTTGGTTTAACGTCAATTAATTTATTGATTTACCTTAAGAAATGTTTTGTAATGATTTGGAGACCGACTTAGTTCAAGAAAGCAATCATTTCCAAAATCACGTTTCTTCCATTAATTATTCTTAAGAGTTTGGTAGAAACAGATTCTATATTGTGGTAGGGTCTGAATTCGTTTCTACCACAAGGTAGTACTGTCTAACAAAATGTGGGAATCCCCTAAACAATAAACATAAAAACGGTAGGGCTTAACAATTATTGACATCTATTCATTGAACTCTTGATGAACTTTTAATTTTATGTTTCAAGAAATTAAAACGGAAAATAAAATCAAGCGTCAATAACATATTTTTCTTTTCAAGACAAAGGATTTATACAATATTTTAAAACTTCTTCCAAAAATATGGCCTTATTTCAACACATTTATACACTTAACAAGTATTAATGTAAAAATAAAGTGTAGTGAACAAAGTAGTGAAGTCAATAAACGAGCAATGCGTCCATTACGCTGACTCTTACATTAAATACAACAGCAATTATCAGAACGATCGTTTGAATGCTTTCGATCGTTCTTTAGTTATACGACACGGGGACGATACGATCAAAAGTTTCAATGGTTTCAGTGTTAAAACATTCTAATGTCTATTTTCCGTCATTGAGTGAAGTTGACTTTGCTTGTTGAGTGGTGGAGCTCAACGCCACGGTTTGTCTACCAAAGCAGCTACTCTGCTATAAAGATATTAAATAGAGAAATAGTGCTTTGCGCTTATTGCCACATTGTCTCGGTAAGCAGAGGAAATTATTTTAGTGGTAAGATTTCCTTTTGATTTAACATTATCCTCTGCTGCTCTATTTTCAAGACATTGTGTGTTACATAATGCATATTAAAACCGCGCTTTGTCTGCCAGAATGGAATAATTACTGTTCCGAGAGGATTGATACTACAATTATCACGCTTATAGTACGCCAAGACAATCTAAATCGAATAATGTACTTAGTACGTCAACAAGTCGAGGCCGCTCTGAACTTAGCTGTAAATGGCTGGGCACATTGGATTTTACTATTTTCCTTACTTCCGATTATTTTCTTGCTCAGTGAACAATACGCATAAGTTCAGTAAACATTCATCCAACACTTCAAGGTGGCCATTACTCGTCGATCGTACTGTACAATAGTGATGCATAAGAATAAAACGTACACACACCAATCGTATCGTACACATCGCGCGTCATAAAAATGACATTACTTAATAGTTTTTTAAGAGCAAGACTAAACGCTCGATGCAGTCAGGATCCCTGTTTTTAAGTATATATTTTATTTTTATTTTAAACTGAAATGGCTCAGCGTTTTGAGGGATGCAGTCGAAGTCAATACTTCCATTATGCTATAAATATTTGTCGATAATTGTGCAGTGGGTCGAATCGACCTCAACAATAACGGTTCTGGACAAAATGCATATCAAAGTTTATTATTTGCTATGTATCACCTACGCATAGAGGCCAGACGTGATCGATATTTTTTTATTACTTGGTCTGGCCACTCAAAACGCAGTGCCTCTAGTATTTGGCGGAAATTGGGGAACAGTTGTGTCTTGACACTGGGATTACATTCACACGCTTGTGCCCTTGCGCCACTGTCCTCCACCAAATATTATAATAATATCTAAACGATATCAAAATCTAATTGCTAGATTTAGTTTCTCGTTGAAATTATACATATTTTTTACTCTACGCTGTCTCTTCAGCATCAAAGTGAAAATATATAAAATCTAAAGCATACTAAAAAATCATTTTCCACCGCGACGCCTCACGCCTCACGGTACGATGTATGAAATAATGCAAATGTTGATTTCCTCCGCATGCGAGTAAGCACGTACCGCACTCTCCGCACTTGTTACGCGTCTTTTATTATTTCTTATATTACAAGTTCCTACTTCTTGCTAGAACAAAAAGGATTCACTGAAATATTAAAAAACGTTTGAAGATGACTTAAAACGTGGGACAGTACCTATTCTTAATTTTGAATATATTTTCAAGATTATTATAAAAATATCTGGATAATATTTCGAGGCCGCAGTGCCGCGTGACGCACAAGTGTGACTCTGAAGTCAGTAGTGACAGGTTTGATACTCTGCTGGACACGGAGTAATCTAATAATTAATGTTTTCATTTCCTCGTTTTGGGAACTATGGGAACTCCAGAGTTCGGCAGAAAGTGGGGAACGGAGTGTCTTAACAATAGGTTCCTCAAGTTCCTTCATCTACGAGAGCGGGATACAGCGTGAAGCTGATCCCGCTCTCGTAGATGAAGCACGATATTGATTTCCGCCATTCTACTAGTAATGTCAGGAACTTAAACAAAAAGTTAGATCGTAGTGTCTTATTACTACTTACTACTTCGGTCAACTCTGCCATATACTAATGCAGCTACTGTAAAGGAAACATAGGAACCCATTATCTAGTATAAATACACTCCGTTACCACTAAGCCACTTCCATTCCCCACTAGTCAGCAAAAGTACTTTTTTACCATTGTTCGGTCCAAATATTGTAACCGAACACCGCGGCATAGCCTTTCAGCACGTTCCCGGCGCTACTATTATAAGGCAGTGCATACTCGGACCGCGGACCGGTAGCATTCATTAGCGTATTCATTGATCATTATCATATAGCAAGCAATAAAGCAACTTTTATTTAAAATATTATTTTTTAATATCGAGCCGCTAATCTCCAGCTAAATAGTGTAGGCCACGTCCCCTACAACCATTTACAAAATAATAAGATACTTTCATTAAAACATCTCAATGTCTAGCTTCCATAGATAGGTCTACAATAAATATATACGCGTAGCAGTCTAGTACTACAGTAACAGACGGATTAGCGACGAGCAACGAGGTCGCCTCGTCTTACAGTGGGCACGAGGCAGGTACGAGGCAGGTACGAGGCAGGTACGAGGCAGGTACGAGGAGGCGCCCTGCGAGTACGACTTATTTGTACGTACGCTGCATTGTTACTGCTGTATTAAAAATAATGTACGCACAGATGTTGGCTTGTCTAGATATGACTTAATATACAAATATTAGTATTTAGTTTTATACGTTTTTGGAAATACACTCAATTTCAAAATTAAGCTAAGGTGTACACAATTTGTGGATATTTTGTTTAGCTTTACGGTATATCCCGCACTTAACATTCCGCAGGAGAAACCTGGGAACCTAGAGTTAAGATACTCCGGTTCCATTAAGACACTTCCGCCCTACACTTTCATTATAAATTGATCGCTACTGCGATGGTTATGTGTTCGGTTCCAGCTCGAGAATTGACGATAATGATTACAATTTGAATTATTAAACCTTAGTTTATATTACTTATAATACTATTAAGTGTATTAAGTGTTTCCTTCCATCTCGCAAGTTACGGCAGAAACATATAAATATAATTAAATAAAAATAAATAATATGCTTATGTTTCTTGATAGCGGTATCTACGAGATTGTTTAGTAAGTAAATGCGTCAAGCGTAAGTCTGCTATCGCGGAGTGGAACGTCGCGTCGCTAATATTAAAGGTGGTGATTAAAATGTAATACTTCTGATTGCAATGATAAATAGATACTTCTAATACCTACGTACTTATATAAATAAATCGTGATTACAATGGCAGGGATTGTGTGCAGTGTGCGACTGAAAACGCGGCGGTTGTGACTTTGATTCCCACTGATAACATTTTTAAGCATAAAATATAACAAAAAGTAAATGGAAAAATAAAAGTCTCCGCTCAATATCTTTACGGAAACTGTCTTTTTTCCCTTACGGAGAAAACGAAGAAAAAAAATTAAATTAAAGTATCTATTTCATAAAAATCTTTTCCAGTCACCTACATCAGCAAAACAAACATAAGCCGCGACCTGCAAGGCACTCGCGACCGAGGTTTTGTTACGTTTACAGTATCGGCCCGCCTGTCTCCGCGAGTCCGCTTGCAGTGCTATGTGAGGCTTCATTCACCGTGTTTGTGGACCTATGGACGGCTTGCTTGATTAAAAACTGAGAATATGTAATAAAAGATTTTATATATAAATGGTACGTTATTTCTTTTTCAGCTTCATGCTGCATCCAGCATTAGCAGGGAAGGGGGGGGGGGGGTCCAGTTTCTACCTTTCACTTTTTTTATGTATGCGCTATATCGCTGTAAGGTCATCGTAGCACAGAGGGACAAGCGCGTGACTGTGAACGTGACAGGTTGTGAGTTCGATTTCCACTCAAAGAAATTAAATATTAAATATTTTCATTTCTTCGCCTGGCGCTTTGCCTCTACACCGGAGGGTCCATAGCGCCATGTCGAGTTCTGCCACTCAACACGCAATGCCGCCATTCAGCAGAAAGTGTGATGTCTGTGAAGTTAGCAGAGCATTGTTCAGCAGATCAAAAAAAAATGGAGTTCTCTTCACATGCATCTGAGTTCTATAGTTCCTGATAGGTTTTATAAATAGTTCTTTCGTTTTTACCCCTGAAAAAGTTATGTAAAAAAATAATCTGCTAACTTCCCTTGGCAAATCACTTTTTTGCAAATAAAAATCGGGGCGAGATCTGCACTCATAGGGATAAATAAAATAGTTCCTGATAATGTTTTACAATAATTCTGTTAATTTCACGAAGAAAAAGATTTTTAAACAGAAAAAAGGAACGTTCGTTTCGAAAATAGTTCGAAAGGTAAAGTGATTTTTAAAATTAATAAAATGATACTCAGACGCGAGAACTCTTTATTTTACAATAGAATATAATTAGTTTTACGATATTTGCTATTTGCCTGAAAGAAAACCAGAACTCTGAAAAAACTGCCAGCAGAGCAAAGTTGAATGTATAAAATATTGAAAAATGTCTATTTTAACTCTTCATATGTAAAAGTACTAAATAATTTATTTTTGAATGTGCTCAGACACGGGAACTAGATTTCTAACAAAATATAAGTTGTTCTATTATATAAAGTCAATTATAAAACCGGAACTCCTGTAAAAATGCCAGCAGAGCATATTCAATTTGTCGAAAAAACTCAAATTTCTTATTTGAAATGAAGAATTTTTTTTTTTAAAATATGAATATCATGCTCAGAAGCGAGAACTCTTCATTTTTCAATAGAATATAAGTCGTTTTACGATATTTAGCCTGAAAGAAAACCAGAACTCCGAAGAAAGTGCCAGCAGAGCATATTTGAATGTATGAAATATGGAAAAATGTCTATTTCAACTCTTCATATGTAAAAGTACTAAATAATTTCTTTTTTAATGTGCTCAGACACGAGAACTCTTTGATTTTTAACAGAATATTAGTAGTTCTATCTAAACCTATCAGGAACTATAGAATTCAGCTGCATGCGAAGAGAACTCTATTTTTTTTTTGATTTGCTGGACAATGCTCTGCTAAGTTCACAGACATGAAAGTGTGACGCTGTAGCCCGGACATAACGGCAGAGGGAACCTGTGAGAGGAACCCAGTGTAAAGATACTCCATTCGCGTTAAAAACTATCGTTCTTCACCACTGGGAATCAAACCCACAGCCTGTCGCGTTTACAATCGCACGTTTGTGTGCCCGTACGCTACGACGAACCTCGACTTAATATATTAATATTTTAATTATAAAACAGATAATGTATCTATACATCCATTAAAACTAATAATGTCCACTCACAGTCGTATTTCACTTAAATTTATTATTAATAACAAATATTACCTGCGCCTGAAAGAATATAAAAGTACCGAAGAGAGCCTCACACCATTAAATACGCTATAAAAGGAACCGTTACTCGACCGCGCTATGTTATAGCTATATTAGATAACGTTGATTTTACTATATTTGGTGTTTGTCTATAATAAAGTTATAATTAAGAGCAATATAATTAAGAGCAAAAATAAAAATAAGCAAATTAAAAAAATAATTAAAAAAATTTGGCAATGCTTTGAGTTCTGTAGCTTTACACGCAGTACCTCCAGAATTGGATAAAAGTGTTTTAATGACATATGAGGTTCCTTTTGCCCTGCTATGTAAGGGATACTACATGAAGCAAAGAAATAAATGATTACAAGGAAAGTCCCAAAAAAGCTAAATGAAATAAAAGTATTCATGAACATTTAAGCAATCATGAAGCTCAAAGACGTCTCAAGTAACGCCTCCGTAATACATCAACGCACAGACGGAAAATGTTGACGGCCCGAGGCGAATCTTTAGTCGTATATATTATAAACTTCACATAGAAGGTTATATAGCAGGTTAGCAGGTTGTATAAGAGCCTTCATTCTCAACATACTGCCCGGGATAAATATATTTTTGCAAACAAAGCCAATGTCAATTAGAATGACATTCTATTCATTCATACTATTCGTAAAGTAATAAATTAAAAATTAATTTAAAATGGGGCTTGACAAATGTCTAAATATAATTTAAAAATATATATTATACAAAGCGGGTAGCTTTTTTTCCACTTCCACATTTGAGCACCCTAACCATGCCCTAGGTGAGGATAGACGCATAACATACAGAGGTATTAACCAACCCATTAGATAGACACACGCCTATTAGTCTACTCGACTTTGATTCATTTGTCTTAGAGCAAGTTGTAATCAATCCCATCATATTGTGTGTGTCATGACACCTCCACAATGACCGCCTCGTTTTTATTAAATTTTAAGTGTCATGACACTTAAAATTAAAGAAAAATTGTTTTCTTTTTATAATCATTTCTAAAGATAAGACTTTGAGTGTGATGCTATATTATGGTTCTACTTTATTTTAATTTTAAATATCTTTAACTATTTTATTAACATATTAAATCTCGAGATAAATGATCTTTACAAGGGAACAGACGGACCACGAAGTGATCCTATAAGGGTTTCATTTTTACGTGTTGAGATACGAAACGCTAATGACGCAAATCTAAGATCAAACTGCCGCATTGCCTTTATATGTAACTAGCGACCCGCTCGCGGCTTCGCCCGCCTTAACTACTGAATTATTCATATAATGTATGTTTGCAAAGCTCTTAAGATAATGTGAAAATTAATTAAACCCTAATGCAACCCGCATTTTCGTAGTTCCAATAAGGATTTTCCAATTGTTTTAAAATAAACACAAATGAATAACACAAAAAACAGAAAACTTAAACGAAAGAAATTATAAACAACAGACTACCTACTATTGTCTTACCCAAAAATACTTGAACGAAAGATGTAACCAACTATGTCGCGTGGAAATGCATTATAATTATTGTATAACTCCAACGTACGTGCAATCACTTCTAAATTTACTTTGCCAGTAGTAGCTCCGAACGACATCAGGGCCTTGGTTCTCTGACTATAGGGAAGACGGTACTCTGTCCCTGATGAAAAGCAAGCACTACGTGGCTGCCTGTGAGGAAAATTAAATAGAATGCATCGGCCGGGAATCGAACCTGGGCCGGCCGTGTGGCGGCCGAGCATTTTACCACTGAACCACCGATGCGTGTAAGGCAGACGGGCGCGGCGGACGCATGGCGAGTGGCGAGCCGTTTCGGAGAAAGGATTTTTTATATTGTAACAACTTCTAAAGTACTTATTAAAATTAAAAACAGTAAAAGACAGTTTTAAAATGAAAAACAGTAAAAGACAGTTTTGATCTACATTAAATGGCCAACGTAACTAATATACTTATTTATATGCTGAGAGTAAGGGATAAGTGAAACATAGCTGATGTGTCCACGGCGTGATGTGTCTACAATTAAATGCGTTTTTCTCTAAAACTATTCGCAATTTCGAAAGAGTGTAAAAAGCAAATTTTATCTTCGTTTAACGTAGAGAATTAATAAAGTATTTTAAAGGATAAGGATTAATACCATTATGGAAAAATATCCCTCACAATAAAAAATATATTGCAATTACAATTTTTAGACAGAAATATGATCACTACACGTTATCCTTAAAAGATACGAATATGCTGTCGCGGACTTTTTTGTAGATCTTATTAAGAGGAATAATACTCCAGTACATTATTTTCATGTAGTACTTACCATTAAAGCAGCGCATGCGCGAAAGTGTATCAACGGGTAGGACTTTATACACATTTACCTTATTTATGTTAACTTACATAAGAATGTACAAATAATAAACTATATATAAACCTTGCCTGAGAAATACTTAACCTAATGGTGAAAACTGCATCAAAATCCGTTGGGTGGTTAAGAAGAAGAAGAGTTAGAAAGTTCAGACAGACACGAAAAGCGACTTTGTTTTATAAGATATAGGATAGGATAGGATAGGATATTATAATTATGTTGTGAGTACGATGTCCTCTGCTATGAATCTGCTAACCAGGCAAAGAGCGGCGTTGAGATCCACCACTCAAAGCACAATACCTCGGCGAAAATAGGGAATGGAATTATCTTAATGGAAATGGAGTGTCTTAATACTAGGTTCTCTGGCATCTCTAGAAATCATATAAATATATTATTCTCTTAAATGATTATTATCAACGACCGCTGCGTTTATTCATATAAGTCTATTTTATGATTTGGCGATATCGATTGTCTACCTTAATAAATAATGCTAAATAATTATAAGCCTTATGGTTTTCTAATATTGGAATGTGACTATATATTTAATTTTTTTTAACTTAATCCCGGCCTTCATACAGCTTCATTCAGTTAATCTGAAAGAAAACATTCGCTGCAATGCAGACAGATAGCAATTTGATAATAGATGAGCGTCATCCCTGTCCCGCTCAGCAAACATAGATAAAGTTATCTCGATGCAGTCACTAAAATACTATAAAAGACAATTTCATATCAAAATATACATTTTGGGACATTATCTTGGTTAGATCGTTACTTACAACAATTAAAATGGTGTCCGACTTCAGAAAAAAGAAGCTTTTGCACGTTTTTAACTCGTTCTTCGATAGAAATGGCAGTGGATCTATCGATAAAAGCGACTTCGATCTTGCCATCGAAAATATCGCCAAGCTTCGAGGCTGGCCTGCTGGTGACGCAAAGTACAAGGAAGTTCAATCTGCTTTACTGAAAATCTGGGACGGTCTTCAGAGTCGCGCTGATGTTGACAAGGATGGCCAAGTGTCTGTTGACGAGTGGATAGCTATGTGGGACGATTATGCCAAGAACCCAGGATCTCCACTTGAATGGCAGAATCTGTATTGCAAATTTATCTTCCAACTTGAAGATGCTAGCGGAGACGGAGCTATTGATGGTGAAGAGTTCTCTTCCGTTTATTCTTCCTTTGGCCTGAACAAGGATGATGCCCTCGCTGCCTTCAGGAACATGTCCAAGGGCAAAGCCAATGTTTCCTGGGCTGAATTCCAGGACTTATGGAAGGAGTACTTCTCCTCCGAAGATCCTAAGGCCCCAGGAAACTTTATTTTTGGAAAATCTAGCTTCTAAGTAAACAATTATGTCTAATAAAATCATATTAAGAAACTGATTCTATTATTAGATACATTTTGTGTGAGAGTGGAAATTTTTTGGCATTTATTGGTGAGATTTAATTGTAAGTTATGGAAATTAAAAATATATGGTGATCAATTTTGGTACTATCAATAAAAAATAATTTGCATATATAAATGTTGAGTTTCAATATGTTATAAATATATAAATATAAATAGTATTCTTGCAATTTATTTACAAAGATGCATTTTGGTTTTATAGGTACTGGTTCCTTTGAGACCATAAAACACGAAATTAAACGAAATTAAACGTTAAATATATGTAGAAGCATCAGAAGGGGCCTCATAGCGGTCTTGGCTGTTAGTATTCATTTGTGGGCGTTGTAGCAACAGAGATGTTTAAATAAAAGTCACACTTATATTCTACAATGTCTTATTACTCGTTTACATAACAGTTTTACAATAAATCTCACAAGATTAACACAATTACAATAGATTAGGAGCCAATAGGTTAATTGGTGAACAACTCACGCCATAGCTGTCAACCAATGACATCTGCTATTCTTCGTGGCTACACCTACTACCCTATTCGGGGTTACCCGCTCCATTTTAAATATTATTCTAATATAATATATTACATAAAACAATTAACATCCAAACGTACTAATTGCGAAATTATAATTAAAACTAATACATAGTAGCGCGCCGTCATATACACTACACTACTTAATACATAAATTGATATTAAGATACGGTGCCCATATAATATTGTCGATATTCGACAGCGAATCGATAAATTTAAAATTCTAAATTAAATTTCGGGCCGTCGTAAGGCAGCGGTACATAGTGCGACTGTGAACGCGACGGCTGTATCTCGATAATTGGGCAGAAAGTGTTGTACGGAGTGTCTTAACACTAGGCTGCCTCCTACCGTGCTATATGCGGAATACAGCGTAAAACCAAAAAAAAAAAACAAAGAAAATTAATTAATTTGGATAAGAAATAAATGTAATAAGTAACTTAAGCTTAAGTACGATCTCGGCTATAAAACTAGAAGAAGATTTCATAGAGTAGCCGTGTAAATGCATTGGGGGCTGCAAGGGTGATAAAAAATACTACAATCTTGGACAATTTGGCAAATGAGTAGCGTGCCTGCGCCATCCCTCCTACACCCATCAGAACTCTTTTATCGCATTATAGTTAAGTACTCGTAGTACTTGATGTGAGAAACCCGATTTCAATGTCCAGAAGACAATATCAAAGGATTTTTATTTTCTGCTTAGTTATGGGTAGGCAGTAGAGAAAGGTAGTGGGAGGAAAGAATTCGTTCTCATCTTTTTTAAAACTATAGCAATAATAATAATTTCTTTTTACTTTTTTGGAGGTTCTTTGAACTTGAGAACCTTGAGGATGTAATCTCCTTTTTCTTTCGAGTTCGATTTTTTCTCGAAAATATTCAATGTACGCGTCCACCACTCAACACGAAATCCAGAGTCCAATCCGAACTCCAGAATTCGGCGGAAAGTGGGGAATGGAAGTTCAATAATAGGAATGAAGTATCTTAACGCGAGTTTCCCAGGTTCCCTCTACTATATGCGGGGTGCAGGTAAAGCTAAAATAAATAATTAGGTACATTTCGTCGTAAATATACAGAATGCATCACTCATTATCATGATGTAAAGTTACTTATGTTTACCAATCCTTATCTATAATGGTTGCAGCTTAAAAGTTCATACAGTGCGTTAATGCAGATGTATTTATCTGCACTAATAATAGAATGGTTAGATTTTTGTTTATATATTTTTATGTTTATATATATTTTATTATGGCTTATAGAGGTTTCTATTCGATGGCATTATTTCCATTTAAATATACAGATCGAACCCACAATTATTGATGGTACCTTCTTTTTTTAGTTTCACGCTGTATCCTGTTTGTGGCATGGTAGACAGAGAGAACCTAGTGAACCTAAGACACTCCACTCCTACACGCCCGGACGCCGCGAGTGTTTAAATAATAATCTCTACCACGAATTGGCACCACAATTAGCACGTCGGATCCCTCAATAATTTTAATATAATACCGCATCCACTTCTTAGCATTTTCTTATCCTCTCACAAGGAGTGACCGTGACGGATGTGCACTATCCGTCGTCGTCATCGCGCGTCTCTTACAGCGCTGTGGGCGCTCGGGGGTTATGCATTCTATTACACGGTATCGATTTAAAGCTTATAGAAAATGGGTCGTTTTGGGACAAAAATGTTGGGTATATTATGTATGTTTACAATGAATAATTGACCCAGTGGATGTTATCGGATAGCTACTGGAGAGATGAGTAGTGGGTTCGATCCTGATTAGGTGAAGTTTTAATTAACAATATTTTGTGTATATATTATCATAGATGAATAAGTTTACAAACATGCATCATTCAATTGATATCTATCGGTACTATTGTACTGCAGCGACGATATACTGACGTGTATCAACGTGCTTAGTTGATTACAATTAGATATCAATAATCGCAATCCTCGAATACTATAAATTGTGCCACAAACGATTACAGGCAGTAAGTTAGCTAAAAAATTCTGTCAAAATGGTTTCCGATTTTAGAAAGAAGAAACTTATGTACCTGTTCAAAATTTTCTTCGACGCTGATGGCAGCGGCGTCATAACCAAGAAGGATTTTGAGCTATCCGTCGAAAGAATGGGTAAAGCCAAGGGCTGGTCTGAAGGAGACGATAAGTACAAGATCGCTCAAAAAGCCATGCTTGAAATTTGGGAGGGTATGCAGCTCAAGGCTGATCTGAACAGAGATGGTGAGATTTCTGCCGACGAATGGATTGCAATGTGGGAGGGTTTCTCAAACAACCCTTCTTCACCCGTCGACTGGCAAGGATATTTCTGCAAAGCAATCTTCCACATCCAAGATTCATCTAGTGACGGTGCAATCGACAAAAATGAATTTGTCTCCGTTCACACATCTTTCGGTCTGGCAGAGGAGGAATCTAGTAAGGCCTTTGACAAACTCGCAAACGGAAAATCTAGTCTGAACCTCGAAGACTTCCAGAAACTCTGGGCAGAGTTCTTCTCATCTGAAGACCCCAACGCTCCTGGAAACTTCATTTTTGGTAACCTTAGTTTTTAATTACAAATATTTTATTATAATTGTGTGGTGTTTGTTTGTGTTTATTTTTATATGTACTCAATAAAAATAAAGAAATTGTTTAATATTTGGTGTATTATTTATTGTCATATGTATTATTGTAATTAAGGTACTTTATACATTTTATCATTCATCATTGCCGATAGTGTTGTAACGTCAACAAATGAATTATTCGATTTCACTAATTACATTGACTTATATGAATGATATATTATTCCAGATTCATCAATCAAGTTATGACTTAATATAATATTATATTTAGATTGGGCTAGATAAAAAAAAATATAAATTAAAAAAAGTTTTATAAATTAAAAAAAATATAAAACTTGTTATGTTGTAAATGAAAAAAAAAAATCTATTAAGATTGGAACAAGGACGGATTGCCTTAACACTAGGTCTCTTTTACCATTAGCATTAATATTACATGGCTTAAGGCAAGCTGGAAACATAATGATAATGAATATGAGTAAGAAACTTTATAGTTAATTAAGTATAACATACAGTATTTAAAAGTACTTATTCTACTTTAAATGACCATATTGTCCTAAATAAATACGAAATACGGAAACATTTTTGCATACCCTTTGTGCAATTTACTTGGCCTTTTAAAATTACCCTAATTTAACAAATTTCGCTACCATAAACGCCGTGACCCAAGATAGATCCCAGTTAAGATTAAAACGGCTGGTTATAAATAAAGAATAATTTTGTGGAGAACAGAATAAAACTGGACATTTTTGTTGAATACGACGAGTGCTAATTATGAGGTGAATTATCGTTTTGAACTCGGGACAGGAAGGTGCGTTTCGGGTTTAAGGTGTAGGCTTATAGCGACGAATTGTAACAGATAATATCCATGAATTTGTATGAAATAGATGCAATTATCAATACTTACAGATTTTTTTTAATTACCAAAATATTATAGCTTATAATTTTAAACGTTATTGATTAAAAAACAACAATAATATGATTATTTCCAGTATCAGCTTTTTTAAGCTTCAATAATTGCCATATCGCCTCCATAAATAAAATCAAAATCAGTATCAGTATTATTTCCTGCTAAACTTTAAATACCACTTTTTTTCTTTATCTTAGTAGTGTAGACTTAGCGGAGTAGCCGAAGAGAACGGTGCGCCAAGTGCTGCGTTTTGTGCATATCTATTACGCTTCGTCCATTGTCATCGACTTCTACATACAGGTATTACCTCCGAGGAGTCATCATTATTTTTATTTGACCTCCAGTATCATCGATAATGTGTTCTCGAAGGTCATTCAAGGTTTCTCCTTTCCACTTTTACTTTTCGTTATTGATCTATAAATCAAAAATAAAGAACATTTTTTTTGTTACGTTACATCAATAAAAATACATAATAACACTAAATACGAATTATTATTATTTTCTTATTTGTGTATATGATTTATTAGTAAATTATCAACGAGGTTTCTTATCATGTCTGCTGTATTAATTTAACAGTTCTGAGTGACGCACGTAATGTTGTTTACCTGACGATTGTTATCAGTTTGTTTTAACAATTATTTTCGTACTTTTGTTCTCTATTTATACGTTATTATTATTAAAACTACTGAATTTCGATTGCTTTAGTAACATTTTAGTATAATGTTGATTTATTTTTATATCTATTATAGTTTATATCTATTATAGTATAATAGTTTCTTGTAAGTGTGTGTTTAGATGGATAATACTCGTGGTTTGATTTTTATAGTTGTGGCACAGATATAAGCATGCAACTGTAAACTCGACAGGTTGTAAGTTCGATTACAAATTGGGCAAATTAAATATTTAATATTTTCATTTTCATTGAATTCGACGGAACGTCCGACAAGGAAGGTCCTTGATGGAAACGCCTTTGGTTACCCTGCCATGTGCGGGATTCAGCGTGAGCGCGATTTTTGCAGATAATATCTACTAATTGAAGAAATTTGTGAGTGAGGTGCCAATAATCAGCACATAATATATACAAATGGTTAGAATGTGGAGGACTAAGTGAAAAGAAAATAGAAAAGATACACGAAACGCTTTCGCTCGTGACATGCTCTACGTACTCCATCCCGATATCAGTCGAGGGCTACCTGAGTAGCTCTACGGTATTTATAACCGTGTTATTACGCGTAAACGCTGTTAAAATCTACCTCCTTTATTATAATGATCTTGGGACTATTTATTTCTGTGAATTTGTTCTATAATCAACCCATAAGTACCCGTTGACGATCCTGAAGAGCAGTCCTTTTGGGAGTGTCCTGGCTTTAGGATTTATCATTTTGTATTGTATCCTTTATTTCGGTTTTACGTATTTGTAATATTGTGTGTTGAGGGAAGTAGTAGTGTTTTGAGGTTTTTAATTATTTAGGAATGTAGGGATTTTGTGACATGACAGTTATGGGTTCGATTCTCATTAAATGAATTCTTTTTATTTCGTAGGTCTGGTAAATAAACAAAGAGCGATTTTGAGTTTCACCAATCAAAAAATTAGGGGAAACCGGGGAACAGAGTGTCCTAATACAAAGTTCACTTTATTTACCCTGCTATATGAAGAAGTTAGAAAATAATGATAGTTACGCATATTAGATGGTGACTATTTACAACGTTGACATTACCATTACTTTAAGTACTTGTTCTGGATGAATATTTAATTATTGTTATTACTTAAATATTTTTAATAAAGTGAGAATTTCAGTGAAATTAAATATAATAAAAAAATCTCATATCATCGATTCAGCTTCCCAGATTACACCAAGAAAAAACTACATTAAAGTTAACTAAATAAAATAAAATAAATACCTACGAGTATCTACATATTCTTAACAAAAACAATTACGCTAGTGCAGCTTTAACGCTATATCGCGTCGTTCGATTTAAAAATATTAGAAAACAGAAAAAAATAGGATTGTAAATTCAACTGTTGATACTTTGACGTATTTTTCTGGCGGTCGTCGAGTAAGAGTATGTATGAGACCAGCCGTAGCACAAGCTGGCGACTGAAAACTACTTGAGGAAATGAGATATATTTTCATTCCCTCGCTTTCGTAACGATATAGTGTTATTTGCAATAATATGTTTACGTAAGGATGCGTAATACATACGAACCATCAGTTATTTATATAGTTATCCTTTTTTTTTTTTTTTTTTTTTGTTACGATCGTAGAAATTTTCTGTATCTATGAAGTAATACAAGGAAAAATTCTTAAGAGGTTTAAAAAGGTTTAGTTGACGCCGTCGCGGCGCAGTGGCTAGTCTGACTTGACTGTAAATACGACGCTTCTGGATTCGATTTTCAATTGGTGAATTAATTATTATTCATATCCTGATTCTTTCCGCCAAATAATACAGCTATGAATAGAACTGTGTCATGACACTGAATCCCTTATGGTGGTTGAAAATCTACAGCTGTTGCAAAAATTACAGAGTTGTTATTTCCAAATAAATTAACAAGAACTTATCAATCACACGAGGCTCGGCGCTACACAAGTTAAGGTAGACTCCGGGGCCCTCGTAACGGCGCGCCGCACTGGATTACTTTTAACCAGTGCATTGCTGTTGCGATCTACGAATTTTTGAATGTGGCATTTTATTCGTTCGTAAAGAATGTGCTTGAATGCAAAATCTAAACGCTCATAAATATTGCTAGTTTTGGAATATTTTTGCTTGAGTAAATAATCAAAATATCTTTATACTATTTATATTTAGAGGCTATTGTGACGCTGTGGAACAGCCTCACTGTAAATTTGACGGTTGTGGATTCCTACTCAGATGATTAAATTATTATTATGTCCCTGCTCTGGTGACACGACAAAATGCGGTGTTGAGTTTGCTACTCAACATGCAAAAAAAAGTGGAGAACGGAGTGTCTTAACACTAGGTTGTCTCTATTTGCCCTACTATATCCCGGTTACAGCATGAAAATATATAATAATATTTTTTTAATATAAATTTTCAGTTGAACTTATCAATTATTAGTTAGTTTCATATTCACAGCTCGCAGTACTGCAGGCAATCGGGTGCTGTCACACGGGAGGAACATTGTAGGTAAGACGGTCAAATGTATCGCGACGACGAGTGTATAATAAAAATAGAAATTTTGGACTTTTACTATGGAAACGCTTGAAAATGAAGGTTTTCGGGAGTTACCTCTTGCTTATAATTGTAGGTCTATGGAACCTGGTTTTAGGACACTCTGCTCTACATTTTTCTGCTGCTGATACATTTTGAGATTATTATTATTTTTATTAGTTGCTTTTTTTAAAAATATAGTAGAAGAAAATACCAAAGGATAGGTAGGTTATTTTTATAGTTTCGCAGAGTATCCAGTAGGGTAGGCAGAGAGTGTCCTAGTCTTGGTGACCTAGTATCAACTCGCTCTATCTCTTCTGACTCCGAGTCCTAGTGTTCAGTAGAAAATTTAACGCTGCTTTTTATTTTAGCCAAAGAAAGAAAATTAAAATAATTAATTCCTCTGAGTGGAAATCAAACCTAAAACCATCGCAACCACCGCTACTTCACTCCTGGCGCAGTGGTTGCGAATTAAAGCACATTTTTATATAAGAGATAGTCGTAACTCGTAGCATTTAACCTGTAAAAAGTTATATTATTTTTTAGTTTGTTTGCGTCTCGTTCTGGCCACAGGGGCATTACTCGCAACATTACGGGAAAAACGAGCTAAAACTAACACGTTGTAAAATTAAAGAAAATAATGAAACGAATGTACTTATGTGGTCAGGCTAATAGGTTTGTGTTGGAGAAAAACTAATATTGCTTGTTGGTAATGTTAGAAAAAATGTTTTAATACTTTTTATTTACACGTGACGTGGTTACAAGGGCGCGACTGTAAATGCCACAGCCTGTGAGTTCACGACACAACACGACACAGCAATGCCTTAAGAACTCAACAGAAATTGAGGAATGGAAGTTTCAATGGGAACTGAGTGTCTGATTCTAGATTCAAAGGTAACTCTGCTTATTTATATATATAAAAAAACTTGTCCTCACTGACTGAGGTAAGACGCACGCACAGCCGTAACCGCTGTGCGTAGAAACATGAAATTTGGACAGATGTTTACTTTCGTGATCTAGACATCCACTAAGAAGGGATTTTGAAAAATTTTAACCCTAAAGGGGTGAAATAAGGGTTGAAAGTTTGTATGGATTTTTTTTAAATCGACACTGATTTTTATAAAATTTGAAATTCAGACTCTTAAATTGATTTCATTGAACACATGTTTCATGGTTTTCGAGAATTCTCCCCCTAAGAGTGCAAATAAGGGGGTGAAAGTTTGTATGGAAAAATCATTAAATCGCCACCGATTTTTATAAGATTTGAATTTGAGACTCATAAAAATACTTCATTGAACACGTGTGTCATGGTTTATTAGAATTCACCCATAAATAAGCAAGCGAAGCTGCGCGCGTCCGCTAGTCATGCTATAAAATAATTGAACAACAAAACAAACATTATACAATGCCAACATATCAAACTGATGACCTCTTATTTTTAAGAGTTGGTTAAAAACAGAAAGCCGAGAATATTACTAAATAGGTGTATACAACAGTCATAGTGACCAAACCATAGTTTACGTCGAATAAACAGAAATCCCGTCAAATTAGCGCAGTTCAGATAATTTTAGAGGGTCTGTATCCTCGTAATTTGCGTTAATATCACACGCGTCGGTCTCCGGACACGCCGGCTGTCAGTTATATGTCAATCTAGCTAACAATTGTATAGACTGGCTGTGGATATAGGTATAGTTTTTACTAAATTTAAGTAATTAGTAAGAATATTACCGTAAACACGAAGGTTGTGGGTTCGAGGAGTGGAGAACGGAAATGTCTTAATGGGAAAGTAGTGTCTTAATAACTCTAGGTTCCCAGGCTTATTACCGACCCTGCTATGTGCACGGTACAGCGTGAAGCTAAAAAAATAATCGGTATGTACATATATTGACATCATGAGACTTTTCTCAAAAAAAAATGGAGAAAAAAAGGCACTTTGGTACACAGTGAGAACTTAAAAAAAACGAGTAAAAGAAATTCAGAGAGTGTTGACACTAAATTCTCACATAGCTACTCATATAGCCACAAAATATCTCAATTACAACGAGACGTAGTCATCCAAACTCGAACTATATTGCAGCTGTCGCGACACTCCGTTATATTAATAGGGTTAAGAGGTTTACGCGAGCGTGTGACGGACAGATGGACTGAGGCTGATTTATGTAACCATATCTGCTAGCCAATGCAATGGTTACTTTTATTGCTTTATTTTTTGGTTTTGGTAGGGGTAGCGAGAGAAAGAGAGGAAAAATATGATGAACAGTACTTGATGATGATTTTTTCTATCTATAAATTTTCATTTTTTACATATTTTCTTGTTTAAAATACTCCTTGGCCAATTTTATAATGGTAGGTTTTCGTTCCATTGTGATGATCAGGGACGATGGAACACAATTCACTTACCTTAAAACAAAGCACAGCACCATCTAACTCGCTGTCTCGAAATTCGCTCAGAAAATGGACACCGGAAGGTCTACATTATATATAGTCTTTTAGCTTAACAAATCGTTTTAGAAAATAATGTAATCTGATACAGCCTATCTAAGGCCTTCCTTAATAAATTGAATATCCAATAAAAACTAGTAGTTTATGAGAGCATTTGAAATTTTAAATTCAAACCAGTTATTCCTGAGATAAACGCGATAAGTCAAACAAACACACCAGCTTTAAAATATTAGTATAGATAAATGAATAAGTAAATAGTATGGATATAAACATTAAGTATTTGGTTTAATCCCCTAATTGCCTCACTTTCAATTCAGTCTGCAAACTCGCCCCCGCATTCATAGTCGAATTTCAAAGTACTTTTGACTGGTCGGTGCAAAAAATCTGTATTTATGTTATGTTTCTACCATAAAGTCTTATTGGTCGTGTGTGGTTTGTATAGATAGGGTTTATAAAGTCCGGGGTACTATTCCTAGATTGTTTTTATTTTCTTCACGCTTTATCCCGTTTATAGCAGGATAGGTTCCCCGTTTTTGGAGGCACTGCGTGTTACCTCGACACCAGAGCGAAGAAATGAAAATATTAAATATTTCTTTCCCTCTAGCGTGAATCAAATTCACAACCTGCCGGATTTATAGTGACGCAATTATGCTCCTGCACCACGTCTGGCCTCCACTACACACCATTTTGTCTTAATGAGAACGGAGTGTTGTAAGACTAGGTTCCCAGGGTTTTTCTGCGTACCCTATTATGTGTGGGATACAGCGTGAAGCTATAGCAGGATGGGCACAGAGAATCTATAGTTAAGATCCTCCCTCACAAACTTTCCGCTCCATCATGAAAATGAAGACATTAAAGAGAGAGAGTTACGTTTCGCCGCCACCACCACCGTATAAAAATTAAATACAAGCATTCTCTCGAAAGGGTGTCGAATCTGGAAACAGCGTTTTTACAATCAGATGTCGTCACTGAGTTGCGATCTCCTCTAACATTATTTACCAGTCTTAATACAGATTCATTTGGAAAAAAGACTCGAATCGAAGAAGAGCTCGGTAAAGGCAATCTCCGGAAGGTATAAATGGATTTTTTGAGAACAAATTCAAAATTTTTTTTTAATTTTAAATGATTTATCTATTAGTTTAGTTGTCTTGTCCTTGTACCTACTATATTTTTTTGCTTCACGCTGAATACCACAGATACTCAGAGAACCAGAAGAAGAAACAACTCAGAGAAACACTCCGTTCTCCACTTTCTGCACAATTTTTGATTACTTGTGTGATAAACGGAACTCAACGCCGCGCCTTATCTTGTTACCAGAGCGGAAAATCAAACTTATTTATCTTAAAAAAAATGTTACAAAATTTCGTAGCAGTAACGAAAAAACTCTATCCATGCATTGAGTAGGGTACACACGTGCTTTCTTTGACTACGCCGCGCCGCCCCATCGCGCGCTAGCTCTCTCTCTAACTGAGAACTTTTATATAATAATAGACTGAGATCCCACCGTTGAATCCTGCATATACCAGTTTTCTTAATAAAACCTATATTAATGAATAATACACGATTAGTAGAACAGATGCCTGAATCACCGAAAAGTGTAAAGTTATGTTATTGTTTCGCCAAAAATGAATTCCAAATATAGTGACATTACTTCAAATAAAATTCTAAAAGTACCAATTGCATATTAATAAAACTCCTAATTGCAGATAAACTTTTTTTACTCAGAAATTATTAAAAGTTGCGTGAGAAAAAAAAAGTTGCGGCAAGCGTTGTCAAATCAAACAAGTAGAGGACGAAGAGAGAGAGAGAGAGAGAGAGAGAGAGAGAGAGAGAGAGAGAGAGTTCATTGAAATGTATTTTTCAATATAATTAATAAAAAAAATATCCGCAATAATGGTCACCCTTCATTATATTAAGGAAACATGATGTATATGTATGTATATTAATAGCTTATAGTAGATCGATATTTGTAAACATTTATTTAATTAGATAATTTAGTTGTTTCAAAATGGTAATTTAAATTAATAAATAAATATTAGTATTTAGAAAATAGATTTTGCAAAGACTCAATATTATAGATTCATTATTTTACTTGAAAAATAAGGATGATTTCATCTTTAAATAGTTTTCTGCGTGTACTTAATATGATTAAAATCATCATTTAACAGGTGAACAATTAGAATAAACATTGATTTTAAGATTGACCTTCTATTATATAATATTTTACTTTAAAACATAAGGCAGACCGCGCATTTCATCGTCTATTCTCATAGTCAAACGGAACCGGAATAAAATATTTCAAACGCTGGCAACCCCTGTTTGCGGCAGGAATTTTCCAGGCAACCCTGTTTTATAGTGTTCAGAAAAAAATAAGCTTTAATTTGATATATAATTCATTAAAAAAACACATGAGTGCAAATTATTAACATTTAGTGACATGTTTAAACCAGGCAACCCTAGACTTGCGGCAGACTGAGAGCTGGCAACCCTTAATTTTCCAATTCCTTATGCGATTATCTTTCAAATGATGTGCGATTCATATAAAAAACGTATAACTGCAATTTTCTCCAGAAACGAGTTACGAAAAAATGTAATTAAAGGTGATTGCGGCAGGATTCTTCCAGGCAACCTAGGTGTAATCTGTTCTACTAATCGTGTATTATTCATTAATATAGGTTTAAATAAGAAAACTGGTATATGCCGGATTCAACGGTGGGATCTCAGTCTATAAGCTTTTGAGTATCATGTTGCTGTTAATTTTAGTTAGTCTTGTGAAAAAGTTTAAGTTTCGGAGAATTTTATAAAAAGATATTATATATTATTCATGTTTCTTCGGAAAGATTATTTAGAATATATTTTTAATTTAAACTCCTTAAACTCTTAACACTTTATTTTATTACGCTTTACGCTTTGGGAAACTGCTTTACAGTGTCGAAATCAGCTGTTTGTAAGTATACAACGGATAAACCCATCCAATGCATCAGGTTTGATAAACCACAAATCATCGGTGTCAATGATTGAACCACAAGTAATCGGCGAGGCCAAAGACAAAAATGTTCTAATTTCAATAGAAATGACGACTGGAAACTTTTCACCGCTTGCGACCCACTCATAAAATCTTAGAAGACTCAAACCCACCACACGAGGGGGCAAGATACAATTAGTTAATTCTAAAACGTCGGGTTTCCAAAAATGTATAATCTATATATATAAAAGGACTTGTCCTTACTGACTGAGGTAAGACGCGCGCACAGCCGTAACCGCTGTGCGTAGAAACGTGAAATTTGGACAGATGCTTACTTTCGTAATCTGGACATCCACTAAGAAGGGATTGTGAAAAGTTTTAACCGTGAAGGGGTGATATAGGGGTTGAAAGTTTATATGAAAAAAAAAATCAGCACCGATTTATATAAAATTTGAAATTTAAATTTTTAAAGGCATTTAATTAAGCAAGTATTTCATCATTTTCTAGAATTCTCCTCCTAATGGTGCAAATAAAGGGTTGAAAGTTTGTATGGAAAAATCTTTAAATCGCCACCGATTTTTATAAAATTTGAAATTTAGAAATATTTCATTGAACATATGTTTCGTGGTTTATTAGAATTCACCCCTTAATAAGCAAGCGAAGCTGCGTGCGTCCGCTAGTACTAAATATAGGCGATCGATTCAGTGAAAGAGTTCGCAAAAACAAAGAGAACCTACTTTTAAGACACACCGTTTACCACTTTCAATATAGGTTGTATATCTAAAGAATATGCGTTGAACCCAACACCGTCAAGCTTACAATCAAGCGGTACACCTCTGCGCCACGACCGTTACTAAAAAAAAGTATTCAGAGCTTCGTAAGTCTAAATAGTTTCAGTTCAATTCTCGCTTTATGTCAGGGAACAACGCCCACTCGACTCTAACGGCGGAACTTCTGGAGTGTCATCGACATTTCTTTTGTCCCATTCGCAGAAGAAACTCGTAGGTCATTAAGTCTTGTACTAAAAACTTTCTTAATGAGCTAACCCGCGGTCGTATCAGCCTCAGAGAGTGGATATAAGAAGTCTACGATATTCTATCTAGTTTTTTGTTGTATTATTTTGACGCAGTCGTGGCGTAGTGGCACACTGACTGTTAAAGCGAAGGTAGTGGGTTGGATTTTTAATTATTTTCATTTGATTTATTTAACACCCAATTCGACAGCGGGAATCCGCTGGATTAGAGGATAAGCATGTATGGAATTAATGTCTATTGAATGTAATGCAGGATAGCTGCCAGCTAATGTTTAAAGGTTGTACCATTGATTTTGAAAAGAGCAACTGTTGAGTTTCTTGCCGGCTGTTCTCAGCAGAACTGCCTTCCGAACCGGTGGTAGCTTTTTGTTCATATGTTCATTTGACGATTTAAAAGTGCTTATAATAATTGCCTATTTTAATAAAGAATATTCGGATTTTTTTTTTAATTCAAAGGGCGCAGGACCGGACGGAGTGGCGAGAATTAGAGGAGGCCTATGTCCAGCAGTGGACGTTGAAAGGCTGATGGATAGATGGATGATTCGAAAATTGTTTAGCAAGCGGAGAACGGTGTGTCGTAACATTAAAATAATTCTGCCTATTTAGATATATACGGGATACAGCGTGAAACTAAAAATTATTATTGCTTTCCTCGTCGTTTTTGTTGTACATGCGCGATGGTAGTAAGTTCATATTCCAAGCGGAAATATGACACTCGATGAATAAATTCAATCTCTCGATCGAGTGTACAACCTGCAACCAGCGTTTATAATCACTTGCTCCCACTGCACCTCTGCGGTCTCTATGAACGGCACCATATATCATGTAAATATTCAAAATCAATTCACGTATGATGATCCAAACCACAAATAAGTCCACAATCAGGCCTCTTAATTGTCACTATTCAATTAGCGGTCGGTTGCATTTGTATACGGTCGCGCACTTGAAATTTTACCCCTGAACCACGAATTTGAACCTTATTCCCTTGTAATAGAAGCGTGTCAAATCAATAGTGTTCTCGTATTGAACGAAATTAATAAAGCTTTGCTACATGCCGATACGAAGCTGTGTAATTTTGTCGTCTTTTATTTGGTTAGTCTAAATGAGTGGGATTTATCATTTACGTTTAAAATTGTTTATCTGTTCCGTACATATTTACTCTGTATATTTTTTTTTAGTTTTACGTTATATCCCGTATATCCTATATACGGGGTACACAGAAAACTTAGAGTTAATACTCTTATTCCACACACCGCGCAATTATCAACTCTCAATGCCCAGTTTACGAAACATTGCAATAAATCAAAGCGGATCTTAACGCCGCTCTTTGTTACCCAAGCCTAAGCAACCCCAAAATTCGTTCATTGTCTTGAGTAAGAAATTCAACCCACAACTAACGTGATTACATTTAGACCCTGTGTCACGATGCTCTCTAAATTCAACTTACATACACCAAATTGGACTAGGCACGTTCCACAAGCATTTCTAAAATCCATTTCAAGATACAAAAACTTATTACAGTAAGGGAAAAGAATAAAGACAAGATAGTTAACAAGGAAGCTTTTAAAAACGAGAGTACCATAAAATAAAACAAAGGAAAAAGTTCCCAAAAACAACCTTTCAGGCCTAAATTAGTTCATCTAACTTACAGACACTAACACTAAGACTAGGTTCCCAAAGTTAGTCTAAATCAAATCTGGATCTGAGTCGATGTAAATGACGACATAAGATCAATCGATACTTCGAGTTCACTTCGAGTGAATTAGTTAACTTTAGTTGGCTATGAATTTAATTATGCCAGTAATATCGGTGATTGATGATTCATCAAACTGGTTCTTGCATCCAAGTGCTAGTTTCTTATAAGTAATTTTTGTATTAAAATGGTTTCTTATTTGAGTGCAGCGTTAGGTTCCGCCACGCCATTAGAATGGGAAAAGTCTAACACTAGGTTTCTTCTGCTGACTCTTATTACGGTGCATCTCTAATATTGTCAGGTTCCAGTTTGAGCAATGTCACCAATTATCCTGCCACCTTAAAGCTCCCAATATAACTTTAAGGCGGAATGCGGAGACTAAAGGGTTTTCTAAGTCTCAGATAGTGGGACACGTGTGAATACGAGAGTAAATGTACTTACGGCGGGAGCGAGTTATTTCAAACTAAAGAGCACTTACATTCGTTCAAAACGATTTAGAAGGGTTGTTCAGGAACAATGGGAAATAATCTAAAAATGTCTAAAAGAAGTTATTATGCTTGTGGTTTTATCTTTTGTTTCAAAACGTTAGGTTTAATTTATAAAGAAAAAAAAAACAATTAAAATCAGCTTCACCCTGTATCCCGCACATAGCAGGCAGCCAGAGGGAACCTAGTGCTAAGACACTCCGTTCTCCACTTTCTGCTCAATTCCGGAGGCATTGTTGAGTAACAGAACTCAACGCTTCTTCGCAACTCAATTTTTTTTTAATTCATTTATTTATTTATTAAACCTAATCGATCAATATATTTATGGCTATAGGATCTAAAACACACTCGCCACTAGCGGCTGGAGCCTGAAACCGATCGGTATAAAATAAGATAATCCTTTTTCGCGGCATCAAAGCGGATATCCGCGAGTTACGCAAATTCAATAAATAATCGCTGGTTGATGTCGCGTGGTCTAAGTGACTAGTCACTCCCTATCTATTTATAAACTGGTTGCATGTATGAGGTTTAATTCAAAAATGTTTTTATAATTATTGGTATGAATTAATACATTTAAATCCTAGCAAGTGCCTGATCATAAATACGACGCTTGTGGGTTCGATTCCCTCTGGGAACTGATTTATTTTCATTGCCTTGATTTAGTAACAAGACAACGCGCAGCGTTGAGTTCCTCTTTATACGGAATGTTTCATAACAGGGTATTGTTAGCGTTGTGAATTTATTATAATGTAAAGTTATTTTTATTAGTATTTTGTTGTTAAACTTTATTAGAATTATGGTACAATAATTCTAATAAAGTTGTTATTTTCTTTGGCTTAAATTTTTAAATAATATTTTGTGAAGTCAAATGACACAATTTTGTTATAATTGTATTTGTCAAGATAGTTGTTGATTTGACTAGTAATATAAAAGGCATGGAATTAGTGGTCGGGATTCATTGTAGCCAAACTGTTCGAGAGGCTACTCCTTCCGCTTCTCCTGCCGCATCTCCATCCGCGGCAAGAACAGTTTAGCTTCCGCAGCGGCCACTCAACCACCCTCCAGGTGGCCAGGGTGCTCCACTTCGCTGCAGCAGCTGCTAATAGGAAGGAGAGTGGTGCTGCAGCCTTCCTGGACGTCGCCAGCGCGTTTGACCGCGTCTGGCATCCGGGGCCCCTGTTAAAGGTGCTCCGCGCCGGCACCTCGCACCACATCGCAACCATCATCGCCGACTTCCTCCGCGGACGTTCGTTCGCGGTGAGGGTTGAGAACGCCCGCTCCTGCTTCCATCCGATAGCCGCCGGTGTCCCCCAGGGGAGTATCCTCTCCCCTGCGCTCTACTCCTGGTACACCGACGACGTGCCAGCCGCCCAGGACACATTGCTCGCCCTCTACGCGGGCGACGTTGCCCTGCTCACCAAGAGCCTCAATGCCAACCACGCCGCCGTGAAGCTCCAGCGAGCGCTCGACCTGCTGCCGAACTGGCTCGCGGAGTGGAGGCTCTCGCTCAACGTGGCCAAGACCCAAGTCATCTCTCTTGGGTGCCACAAGAGCCTGCCTCCTCCGCCAAGCCTGCAGGGGCAGCAGATCCCATGGAAGCCCACCGCGACGTACCTTGGCGTCGTGGTTGACCGGAGGCTCCTAATGACGGGGCAGGTGAAGAAGGCCGCCAACGCGGCAAAGGTAGCGCTGCATTTGCTGCGCCCCCTCTTCCGCTCCCGCCTCCCCCTCCGCACGAAGCTCGCCCTCTACAAGACGTACGTCAGGCCGCACCTCACTTACGCCGCCCCGGCGTGGTACGCCCTCGCGAGTCCCCGCCAACGCAACATCCTGCAGGTGGTCCAGAACGTTGCCCTCCGGCGCGTTACCCAGGCTCCCTACTTCGTCAGGAACGCTACTCTCCAGCGTGACCTGAGAATAGAGAGCCTGGAGGATCACATCCGCCGGCTCGCGTCCAACGCGTTCCGCCGTGCGGATGTCTCGGACCACCTGCACCTTCGCAGCATCGCGCCGTGGCATACGCGGCCCCCTGACGTACGACGCCTTCCGAGGGACCTCCTCCCTCCCCCAGAATCCGATCCCAAGTCCGACTCCTGAGCTGCCACCTCGGTCGCTGTTCGCTTAAGCTGGGCCTCCCTGGGGTCTACCGAGGGTCTCACCCGGCTGAGCTTGACCGCCCGGGTGGCATCTAGCTCATCCTTCCCCCCTGAAATA